>JBBPSJ010000265.1:0-30033 GCA_038093535.1 Boletus reticulatus
GGAGCAAGCGACGTGTTTGATATACGGTACTGAAGTTCGTGTGGCGACCATGAATCTGGACGAAGCTATACTTGACGAACACTCAGTTGACACGAGTCGATCCAACGTCCACAGCATCAGCGTTTGACCGGAAAGATCGCGCCCCAGCCACCGTCATTACATTCAACCCCCAAGCGCTTCGCCGGGTTGCTACCGCTTGTTGGCCATTTACTCGAACGTTCAGCGGGTACCCTCACTTCAAGAGATACTCCAGGCCTTTTGCATCTCTGCAGCGTCAAGTTCAACAACTATGTCTACCGCTGGCACCCTCCCATTCACCGTCAACGAGCGCGTCCTATGCTATCACGGACCGCTCATCTATGAGGCCAAAATCCTGAAAACCGAGATGTGGGACGAAACCAACACCAAACTCGCAGGCGTCGGCCCACACTTTTTCGTACACTACAAGGGGTGGAAACAAACGTGCGTCTGCGGCTACTCGTGCATTTCTCCTCGTCCTTTCTCTCCATACCGGCTATGTTGTCTGTTTGTTTTGTTTTCTTCGTGGCGGTTCCGCATATGGAGGCACGAGATATCGATCTGAAACTTATTCTCCCGTACTTTTTCACAGATGGGACGAATGGGTTCCCGTAGTGCGTCTGCTCAAGTTTAACGAGACCAATGTCGCGCTTCAGAAAGCGCTCTCGAGTCAAGCGTCCCAAGCAGCGTCTTCTTCCGGAGCAGGTAGTAAAAAAGGTGCAGGGGGGAGTGGATCCGGCGGGGCGGGTGGCGGAACTGGCACTGGGACGGGACGGGGTGGGAGGAAAGACGGAAGGGGAACGAAACGGGGCAGGGAAGAGGTGAGTCGTCCTAGGGCTTTGGTGGCATGCGTCGAGGGGGTGGGCACGTACTCCGTTACGTGACGTGCCTCTCGGTTTGGTATTTTGGCGCTGCCTGCATCATGTTGTTCTGGTTCTGATTGCTGACTGGTCGGTGTGGTGTGGTAGGACGAGAGCAATCGAAAGCCGGAAATGAAGTTGAATGTACCTGAGGTGCTCAAAGTGCTCCTCGTCGATGATTGGGAGGCGATCACGAAAAATAACCAGGCGAGTCGTTATTTGATTGGATATGTGCGTCTCCCTCACTATCCAGGTATATCTACTTTTGTAATATAGTTGGTTTCGCTTCCTCGGACACCAAATGTGATCGAAATCCTCCAAGAGTTCAAGGAGTATGTCGCGAAGATGGGTAAACAAACGAGGCATGTGATCTCTCTGGTCTCAAGTGACAACCTCCTCACTGTTCAACATAGCCTACGTGACCCTGACCTCGTTCTTCCTACCATCATTTCTGGGCTCACCGTTTACTTTGATCGCTCCCTGGGTGCCAATTTGCTTTATCGCTTTGAACGCCCTCAATACGCGGAGATTCGCAAAACGTATGTCACTGGTCCCACAGTAAAGGTTGGGCAGGAGAAGGACATGAGCTCAATCTATGGGGCGGAGCATCTATTGAGAATGTTGGGTATGTTTTCGACTTTGCTCGATTGGATTGGATTAATGACTAACTGTCCCAGTGAGTTTACCTCAGATGGTAGTGAGCTCGACGATGGATGGGGAGAGCATAGGGTTAGTGAAAGACTATGTGAACGAGTTGCTTTCGTATGTGTCTCTTCCTCTCGTCTTGCACACCCTTGCTTACAAAGGACACAGTTTCCTTGTGGCAGAGCGTGATAGATTGTTCCTCTCAGAGTATCAAAGTGCGAGTTTACAGTATCAGAATATCTCGCGGTCGTGATTTATTTCCACCGTGTCACTTATCATCTTGTTGGTTGATGCAAACTTTGTTTGGAGGAGGTTTGCGACCTATCTGCCCACGTGATGATTGACGTCATTGCCCCGAGATATAAAGATCGCTCACTCGCGTCTCCTGAACCTGAACCTGACTTTTTGCGATGGCCTCCATTCTCGCAAGCGCAGCGCGTGCAGCACACTCTGCAGCAGCCAGTGTCCTCGCCGCGGGTCAGATAAACACTGGGGGCAAGATCCCTGCAGTGAACGTCAAGGAAGATAATCCTGAGAAGGGGTTCATACTCGATCTCAATGGGAAGAACATCATCGTGCGTTTCGGATCACTTTCAAGGTCAATGACGCTGATTCTCCATGTGCATTGTAGCTCGGTGTTCCCGGCGCGTTCACCCCCGCTTGCAGCTCTCAGGTGCCTCAGTATATCAAGGATTATGACAAGTACAAGGCGAAAGGCATCAAGAATATCTACGTCGTAGCCGTCAACGATGCATTCGTGACAAAGTATGTTCTCCTTTGCTCGTGTACGCGCATATAGTCTATGTACCTAGGACTGACGCATACATGCAGAGCTTGGAAGGAGAAACTTGCTCCACAAGGAACTGGTGCGTAATTTATCTGTCGAGCGTGATGCGCATATTCCCATTGGTGTCATCAACCAACAGACGTTCGTTTTATCGCCGACGACAAGGGCGAGTTGACAAGCAGCCTTGGGCTGATTTTTGATGCATCTGGTCTCCTTGGCTCTCCACGTTCAAAGGTTAGTATGCGTGACACATCCGGGGGCATGGACTGACGTTTCGCTGTCGTGCCCAACAGCGTTATGCCATTGTCGCGCAGGATAACAAGGTCCAGTTCATCGCTGTTGAAACCAACCCAGCCGAGACTACGACGACCGCTTCAGAAGTGGTCTTGTCGCAGATCGCGTAGAGTTGGTGCCCGTGCAAAAAAAAGGGTCACCAAAGGACATAAATGATAAGGTACTACTGGAGCGATTGAAACCTTTAGTGTATATGTAGCTTTGCAAAGAGAAACCGGGTCGTCAGACTCGAGGGTGGGAACTTTTGATCGACCAATTCCACGCTTTGATTCGATACACACGGCATAAGTACAAGGCAACTCAACTATTCCTACACTGGTGACTGATCTCAGATTTCACCTCTCTTATTCTTCAAGTTCCTCAAACCTGAACAGCTGAGTTCTCAAGTACTGCGGAGGGAGGGTATGCTTGACAACAATAATCCCCAGCCCAATCTGCAATACGCATCAGAAAGTGCCATGTCAGGGACAGAGAACCAAGTACCCTGGAGTTGGCATCATCAGGATGAGAGACGGTCCACCCCTTGGCTTCATCGTTGACCGGAGAGATACTGAACCGGAATGAGTTAGCATAACACAGCGACAGACGATTGCGCTCACGTGTATGCGTCCTGATGTTTCCTGTAGGTGGCGATCCATTCCACGTTTTGCTCAGGGTGAGCGGAAGCAATGACTCTGTTGTCGAGTACTCCGGTGTAGCGATACCCGCCTACACTGAGCCGATAGGTGTCGTCGCCTTCTTTCTCGATGTTCCACTAGTACAGACAACGAGGTGAGCCTTGCGTTTGGATGGAGACAAGAAACTGTCGTACAGTTGTGACGCGCCCGTTGAGATGGACAGACTGGAATGCTGGACGTGAGAGATTGACACCGACGGGCGCGTCGTCGATGAGGGAGACGACCCTGAATTTGCCGGAGGTGAGGTTTGGTGCCATGTGGTGTTTGGTTGTGCTAAACGGTTGAGGTACGAGGTGGAGTGTGCCAGTGAGTCGTTTTATAGGCGTCGAATGCTGACCTTGAACAGATGGCGTCCCACACCGAATCTCGGACGCCGCCGTGAATGCGTGATCCCCGTCTGCGCCTAGAGCCTTTGGTGTGGTGTTAGACCCTGGTGCCTACGCTGAGGTGAGCTGTTTTTGCGCCCAAATGTTAAGTCTACTTTGTCATCATATACCAAAAGATATCCGATATGAACATTCGGATGCCATCGGACGCAGTACATACTTGACGAATCTCCGTGTGGCGCATCATGTCCTGATATCGTTCAACCCATCGTGGCAGTGCACTTATTGCCAATAGGTCAGGGAACAGTCGGACCCAGGATACATTGGCTGCGCCATATATCCCATTCTTCGGTTGCAGAATATGGTGTTCGAGAAAATGTGTGGCCGGGCACCTCGTTTGGTTGGACTCTCAAAGCGCATTACGCTAAGGCTCTCCTCGAGTTGCCTATTAATCGTGTAAACCTAGAAGGCTTTGGACGTGTGGTCAGATTAAACAGTGTCGTGGACGCGATTTTTTTCGAAGGACAGTTGCTCCGGCAACGGTATTAGTGCGTTCCCTGAAGCTTCGTACTCCCCCCTCTCGAAAAGAGACGAAATTCACATGGCATTTCGAGGGACATACGACCACCTGAAATCCTCGTGTCATGTTCCACTCAAAAACAGAAGTACGCCCGAGACACGGCCGAAGCGCACCCAATGACTGTTTCGGGTCGCCGCCCATATGTCTGTCCTACTTCTCGGCCATCGTTCGCTCGAAAGAAGTCGCCACTCATCGATATCCTTGACACGGCGCAGTTCTACGCCTCGTTCTGGAGCGCATCAAAGATCTGTCAACCCGGTAGCAGAGTACTAACCTCGCACCCGACATTCTGGATGCCGAGAAAGTAGTATATACACGGGTAGCGGAGATATCATATAGTTGCAGATGGCGAACGAGCTGGCTTAGTGGAGAGCGACTTCGATACCACATTTGATGCTTGCAGGATTCTTCCAGTGTCCGTCTGTTGGGCCGCAGTGGTCGATCGGCGCCCAAAAGTAACGTCACGGACTGTTCGTTCAGTAAAACATGTTATCTGGATTGTTGACATCGTACTATGTAGAGAGTGAGCTTCAGGTTCCCAGTAAAACTTTTACCTTTCGCGCCTTCCTCTTGGCAAGCCTTCAGAATCAATTGGTTTAAAACTCTCGTACTTGTGTGGACCGTGGATGAAGCTTTGAAGATCCCAGCTTGCTCTATCTCGTGCTATACCCCACTCACAATCTCTTCTTTGCCCTTCTCACCAGTCACACCGCAATCACTTATCGTTGCGACCACATGTTTTGCTAACCTGCTCTGCGTTCAATATCTCGCCAATCAACGATGACATCAAGGGATGGACTGTCGCTTACGATGATCTCAATTCTGAGGTACTCAGTTCTCTCTTCCTGGCATGGCAACTCTAACAAGTATCGCAGATTACGCTCAGATTAATCGTATCCACCAAATCCTTGCCCCCGCAGTTCTTAACCTCCCAGCTGTTCCGCTTCGAGCCAATTGACGAATAGGAGAGATGTTTCAAATGTGAAATCAGTGTAGGAAGCTACATTGTATGCCGTGTCTGGATGATGTTTCCACAGACAGAAGAGTATACAAATGCCCGATTCGTTGCAATTGAGTTATTTTCCTCGTGAGTCAAACTTGAAAGTTCCCTGTGACCCGTGTATTCCGATTTCGCCTGCGCTTCTAGCAAGTGAAAGCGATCTATGTGGGTGAAGAAGAGGTTGTGGGTGCGGCACAGCACGAGATAGCTCTAGTTGGAGGGGGAATGGTGATTGAGATCAACGTGCCATTCCAGACGGCTCGGACATGCACCAGAACATACAGAACAACTTTGCTTTGGTTATGATCACGGTGTCCATCCTGATCCACGGTCTGCACAAGTACGAGAGTTTCATGCAAACCAATTTGAAGGCTTACCAAGAGGAGGTTAAGGTTACAATCCAGAGAGATTTTACCGCCCGTGACGTCACTTTTAGACGCCAATCGACCGTTGTGATTGAACAGACTGGAATCTACAAGCATCAAATAGTGTCGAATTCGTTCTCGTTCTCCACCTCCGCTACTCGTGTATATACTACTACTTTCTCAGCACTCAGAGTGTCGGGTGCGAGGTTATTACTGATCATCGATGTGTTCCAGAAAAAGGCGTAGAACTACGCCGTGTCGATGAGTGGCAACTTCTTTCCAGCGAACGACGGCCGAGAAGTAGGACAGACATATGGGCGGCGACCCGAAAAAGTCATTGGGTGCGCTTCGGCCGTGTCTCGGGCGTACTTCTGTTTTATGAGCCTGTGGAACATGACACGGGGATTTCAGGTGGTCGTATGTGCTATGTGAATTTCATCTCTTTCCGAGAGGGGGAAGTATGAAGCTTCAGAGAACGCACTAATACCGTTGCCGAAGTAAACCGTCCTTCGAAAAAAATCGCGTCCATGACACTGTTGATCTGACCACATGCCTAAAAGCCTTGTTTACACAATTAAAAGGCCACTCGAGGGGAGCCATAGCGTAATGCGCTTTGAGAGTCAGTCCAATATCCAACCAAACGGGGTGCCTGGCCGGGACATCTTCTCGAACACCATATTCTGCACCTGAAGAATGGGATATCTGGCGCAGCGGGTCCGACTGTCGCTTGACCTATAATAAGTGTACTGCCACGATGGGTTGAGAATGATACTCATAAGCGAGATTCGTCAAGTATGTGCATCCGAACGTCCATATCGGATATCTTTTGGTATATGATGACAAAGTAGACTTAACATTTGGGCGCAATTCCGCGCAAAAACAGCTCACCTCAGCGTAGGCACCAGGGTCTAACACCACACCAAAGGCTCTAGGCGCAGACGGGGATCACGCATTCACGGTGGCGTCCGAGATTCGGTGTGGGACACCATCTGTTCAAGGTCAGCATTCGACGCCTATAAAACAACTCACTGGCACACTCCACCTCGTACCTCAATCGTTTAGCACAATCACACACCACATGGCACCAAACCTCACCTCTGGTAAATTCAGGGTCGTCTCCCTCATCAACGACGGCAACCCGCCTGTCGGTGTCAATCTCACACTTCCGGCATTCCAGTCTGTCCACCTCAACGGGCGCGTCACAACTGTACGGCAGTTTCTTTTCTCCATCCAAAACACAAGGCTCACCTCATTGTCTGTACTAGTGGGACATCGAGCAAGAAGGTGACGACACCTATCGGCTCAGTGTAGGCGGGTATCCCTACACCGGAGTAGTCGACAACAAGGTCACTGCTTCCGTTCACCCTGAGCAAAACATGGAATGGATCGCCACCTACAGGGAATTTCAAGACGCATACACGTGACCGCAATCACTTATCGTTGCGACCACATGTTTTGCTAACCTGCTCTGCGTTCAGTATCTCGCCAATCAACGATGACATCAAGGGATGGACTGTCGTTTGTAACGGTGATCCCAATTCTAACGTACTCAGTTCTCTCCTCCTGACATGGCAACTCTAACGAGTGTCGCAGATTACGCTCAGACCAATTGTATCCACTAGGTCCTTGCCCCCGCGGTTCTTACCTTCCCAGCTGTTCCGCTTTGAGGAAATTTACGAATAGGAGAGATATTTCGAATGTGAAATCAGCGTAGGAAGCTACAAATATTGTATGCCGTGTCTGGATGATGTTTGAGAGTATACAAATGCCTGATTTGTTACAATTGAGTTGTTTTCCTCGTGACGTGAGTCAAACTTGAAAATTCCTATGTTTTCCCGATTTCGCCTGCACTTCTAGCAAGTCTAAGCAATATATGTAATGCAGTTGCGGCTACAAGGAGTTACATGTTTCGGTCCGTGATGCTACCCCATGCAGATAATGACTTCTGGAACCACCCTGAATGAACCAGTGGGGAGTTTGGCGCCATGTAGTGTTTGATTGTGGTAAACGGTCAAGGTATGAGGTGTACTGTGCGATTTGTTCGTTTTATAGGCGTCGAGCGCTGGTCATGATACCTACCTACCTCAGCCGAGCTGAAAGATGCGAGACAGACCCTGTTTAGAAACTTCGGCTCGACAAAATGGAACAGTGCAGTTTTGAGCTTGCTTCCTACGCTTGCCTGCAAAATGGCGCGTCCATTAGTACTTATGGGGACTGAGGGACTTGAAGCGTGTGGTTGGAGCGAGTAACCGAAGTCTGGCTTGAAAGAGACCACATTGTAAGATGCTTCGAAAGCGCACTGCTGCCGTGGATGTGGTTCTAAGAAGGTTATACAAACCACTTGAAACCCCTTGTTATACTCCAACGGGTAACACCGAACGTGCGCTCGAGATCTAGTGGTGGCGCAACGTCAAAAGGCCTCAATGACGTTCAGATCACCGTCCGTATGGCCGCATCCGACTTCTTGCCCATGGTTCGTTGGCAAGTCCAACCTATCCCCACACGACGCTGATCGTCAATACATCCTAAAGGCACCTTCGGGAAGCAGATGGGGAACAAAGAATGGCCTCGTGGAAGAGGAAGTCAGGATTCTAGAACGGCTTTAAGCGGTCGCCGCCCAATAATGCTTTGGTCGGAATTCTATAGGAGCGCATTTGTTCCGTGAAACATGTCCGCTAGAGTGTTTTGCAGTCATGCTATGATAAGGCGGAGAACGATGCATAGTACCCATATCAGCTCGGCTCAAGGTATGTAGGTGGCAGGAGAGCACACACCAGAGAGAAAAGACCACTCGACGGGCACCATGCCTCCGCGGAAAGGTCCGAGAATAGCACTGTACAAACCACATCAGTTTCATCCATACGACGTTTGTCTGATGAGTGACTCGGATCCGTGAGCTACACAAATTAATTACGTGTTTTGATTTTCATTCCCAGTCTTGTCTTGTTCGAATGTCAGTGATATTTCTTGTCTTGTACTTCCGAATCTTGTCAAGGGCTCAAACATCCTTCAACGTGCTTACGGCGGGAAGGGCTGTGATTCTGTCAGGATCATCGGAGTTGATACGTCCATCAATATTCCCGTGGTCGTGGCCCGCCGTCAGCTTCCTCGAACTCCCAGACATCATGCCTCTGCTGTCCTTGTTGGGTGTGTTACTTATTCCTATTGATTCTAGCTGCGCTACTAGAGTTTCATGTCCTATAGTGGACCGTCTGAGATCCATACCCGAGTAGACCGTGGAAAACACTCGACGTAAACTATCCATCTCAACGAAGCATTGGCAGTGGCCTTGCCTACGCCTCTGGGAGACTTGAGGCGAGTGATGCAGGTTGCTCCCTTATGCCAAATTTGTGCGACAGAATCTCGAAATATTTACCTCCCGTTGAATGCCGTCCCTTGCACACCTGACCTCCCAGTGCTCATTTATCTGCCTGTGGCGGGTCGGTTAGATCTGGACCGGCAACCTGAAACTTTTACGCTTATTCTCGGTTTGTTGTTGTCACGTCCACTCGAATTTCTCAACATCACCCATTCTGGCTGCTCGGCGGCGTCGACGGCCATGGTTCCTGGGATTCGAACACTCATGGTAGCATTTGCGGTTTTATGGTTCTCCTTTAAACAGTGCCACGCTCAGGAGAACAGCGTACTCCCATGGAGACTGACTGGCGGGAATGAGGTGTGTTGTTACAGTTTGCATCGTTCAACGGCCTACAGTTGACGCAAAGTGGACCCAATCCTCTAGACGTTGGGGCCTAATCAGCTGATGGAGTGCGACTCGTTGGACGTCTTGCTTTCCTCCGAGACGAGCTACACCTTACAAAGCAAAGCATCGTACTATGTCCTCGCATTCGAACCGGGTGGAAGCGCCACAGTGTCCCTTGTTGGCTACGACTCGTCAGCTTTGCGTTGGACGGTCCAACATCCTGCGGGTGCGGTTGTGTTCCACCCTCATCGCAGTGACGTGCTAAGCAGAAGAACCGACAGGTACCCAGCTTATTCTTGTACTTTTAGACTCTCTTGGCACGTCCCTTGGGGTACGCCCTGATATATACACAGTGATTCGTGAGTCTGTTCACGTTCATCTTGCATTTTCTTTTGGTGATATACTTACCTTTCCTTAAGCGGGCCCGAAGGACTGCCTGGCCAAGTCGGAGACCCCTGGTGTTCCAGGAGCAACGGAGCCTAAATTCATCCCACCACTCTTCGACCGCCCCATATCATGCAGGCCCTGGGAGACGTCTTTTTCAGGGGGGAAACTGCCAAACTCGGTCGATACCATGGTTCTTGAACCTGGCGGCGTTCATAGTGACCTTGCACCGTCAGGAGAATCCATTGTTCCATACACGAGTAAGGGGGGGCAACCAATCGGTAAGTTTTCTTATCGATCTATAATAACTCTACGGTTGAACCGGAAGGCGTGCTTTCAATCTCTGCGTGCTGATGCTTTGCCATGCTTGACAGTTATCGTTAGCGATGTGTGAGTCGATTGATTGTTGGGGGACGTTCGGTTCTTCTTTCTCAACCACGTGTCCTTCCTTCTGGCTAGGAAAGGCATATTCGACACCACGGGTTTCGCAGACGCCAAATATACGCCCTCTGCCTGGATATCAGAAGCATTTTCAAGATGCCGATCACTGCAGCAAATTAGCATACTTGTCCGTTCGCGCGGACCACCACATCCAACGACCTCCAGACTTCGCCGCAACTTTTCTGAGCGCCACCATATGCAGTTGAGTCGGGGCCCGGGTACCGTCAATTCCATCGATGGAGACACGATTGCCGTCGCCGTCTGTGTTTCGCTAGGTGGGATGGGGATCGTGGCGATGGCTATCTATGTCATCGTGATGTGTCGCCGGCGAAAGAAAGTCCTGGATGCTCAAGACACCCTTCCAAGGCCATTTGAGATGACCGTGCCAGCGGTGACAATGCTGGGCGCATCGGCGATAACGCACGATTCGACCTCTGTCCCTACGCTAACGATTTCTCCCCCGAGAGTCTACTCACAAAGAGGGAGAAGAGGCACATACGAAGCCCGGAGGAAGGAGAGTCTCACGAGGGTCGGCTCTCACGGAGCGGGCTCTACGCCGATACCCACTGTAACCACACCTTGGCAGCCCCAGTCTGGCCCGTCTCATGATACGAGCATGCAGTCCTTTACGCAACCCCACCTGTCCGACACGTCGCTGCGCTTGAATCGAGCAGCATCCTTCTATCACACCCCGCCCCGCTCGTGGACACGTCCTCATACACCCCCCTCAGATCCACAGTTACAGTCTGGTTCACGCGTGCAGTCCACCCCATCCCTTCCCATGGCCGCGCAACGCCCTCCCGTCAACCGTTCTATCTCCGTCCAAGAGCGGCACTCTGCAAAAAAAGCGTTGTGGCTCTCGCGTTCCGCAAGCGAGCTATACCGCATGCCCGCCGCACCGCGCCATCGTGCTCCCGAGTACGATTTGCACGCCTCGTCGCGCAGGTATGCATACGACGACGACGAGCTCCGTATAGGCAGGTTTTCCCGCCCCACAAACCACTTGCGACAGTCGCACCCAGCATCGCATGTTCAACATGTATGTTCGGAATCAGACCAGGAAGAGGATGCAGGGCCAGCAATCATTTTCCAGCATCATGATGCTGGTCTGATGCAGGAGCTGCCACCGCCGTATCACAAACTAGTCTGATCCGATGCAGCGGTCTGCCGTTGCCCAACTGGATACCGTTGGCTATATGGGACTTATGGGTCGTGTACTAACCAGTGAGAGCGGTCATGTTGTCCAGCTGTAGTCCTTTGGTACAAAGGAGATCATCATCGAGGTAATTGAAGCGAGGAAACCACCGCATTGGTAGTATTGTACAGCGAGAAATAGAATTGGCTACTGTGTCTGAGCCCCATACCCTCTGATGCCCTCGGCGAAGTCCCACGACGTCTTCAGATGCAATGAATCTGATATCTGTACGCCAGTAGCCGTGATAGTTGCAAGTTGATACTACATGGATGATATGAAACGTAGCTCGGTGCAATGGGCATTAGGCAACAGACGAACCTTGTTCAAACTCCGGGCATCACGGTAGAAAAGGACGCGCATGCTGTCCTCCAATATTTTGCGCGCTTGTTCTCCTGTCAAAACGTCCTCATAACCCTCGACGGCTTTGCGAAGCAGTGGTTGTGCGATGTAACTCCCGTACCCGGTGGCAATCGTCGACGCCGTATATGTTGTCCCTAGCAGATCAACATAGGACAAAAACCTACATTCAACCCTACGTCAGCCCCAAAGAGAGCGCACGATGCTACCACGCACCTCTTCCCGTCTTTGAAACCACCGATGATGAGCGAATTCCAGAGAGGATTGAGCTTTGAGCGCCGCCCGTACATGACTTGTGACATGTACTCGTGTATCTCCACCGGGCCCAGCTCGTGTCCGTCCTGCGCTGCAATCTCCGCGACTGCGATATCGTCGAGTAATCGCTGTATAAATTGAAAGTCGGACATGTCGCCGCTTGCGCCGATGACGGTGTAATCCCCGAAGGCTTGGAGACGTTGCACATCCTTGAAGCGTGCAAGCGAGCCATATGATGCTGCCAAGACCTCAGGAATCGGCACGCGTGCTCGATCAGCGACAGGGACGTACCGAGGTTGTCTGCTGCCATCATGATGCCATCTTTGAATTTGATGGCGAGGACGCTCGTCCCAGTGACAATGGGCTGTTGTGTGCGCTGGACGCTGTCTGCGAATGCATCTTTGGCCCGGTTGTTTGATCTTGGATGGGTCGTATATAGATCGATTGCATCGTTTCTCTGTCGCAACCAATACATTAGAATGGGCACAATGTAAGATGAATCGACTTACGGGGCGACCCCAGTTGGCAGGAAAATGATCCATGATGGTCGATGGTGTTCAAGATCGACGCGCAAGCTGGACGCGTAGGCTTAGATGGTGTTTACGCGTGTTTGGTGTACATTATCTCTTGACATGACCACGCCGTACACGCCGACCGCGTTCATCCAGATCACCCCATCTGCCCTTCCACAAACACCAACACCAGCGACGCGTGGGCGCGGCGCAAAACGCGGCAGGAAACCGAGGGGCACCGTGTTCTCTTCTGGCCCACCAAGCCACCAAGCCAGCCCAGTGTCTGCTGGTGTCAGTCCGGGAGGGGGACATTTCACGCCTGTGCAATGGACGAATCCCACCATTCCCGCTGTCGGGATGTCGACACCTTTCCCAGTTTCGGCTGCTGTACCTGCATCAACATCTACGAGTCAACCCATCGCTGATCCCTCTGCGCGCGTTGGTGCGGGCGACGTGGCCATGGACAGCGGGGACGAAGCTGGTCCTTCTACCTCGACGGCGATGCCACTTGGGGTAACAACTTCTGCCAACACTGGTACTGCTGCTGCTGCTGGAGGAAGTGTCGGCATTCCAAAGATAGGGACCGGTGCCGGAGACGAGGATGGTGAAGGAGAGGATGAGCTTTTACCTGCGATGGCCGACGATGATTATTCGGCGCAGTTGTCATGGCAGAGTGAGAGCAAGGACAACCTAAAGTGTGCATTTTACTCTTGGTCACGCGAGGATATCCTCTGACGCTTGCACTCGGATTGTAGAGTGCTGATGGACAACTTTAGTCCAGCGCAGTATGATCGTTTCGAGGCGTACAGGCGGCATGCGTTGCCCAAGCAGGCTGTCAGAAGGGTACGTTCTGATACTGCATATCCGTTTCTACCCAGGTTGACGAGTCTTTGGATGGTCAAGGTGATACAACAAACCACGGGTCAGCAGGTCTCTCAGCCTGTCGCTCAGATTGTCGCTGGCTTCGGAAAGGTGTTCGTCGGTGAAATAGTAGAGAAAGGTGAGCACGACTTGGCATTCTCACATGCTCAACCTCAGTCCTTTGATAGCACGAGCGGTCCAGGCACGCCGAGGCGAGACTGGTCCACTTTCACCAGACCATTTACGGGAGGCGTACCGGCTGTACCAAGCGGAGACGGGAAGAGTAGGAAGTGCGAGAGCCGGGAGAGGCAGAAAGTTGTTCGTAAGATGAGCTGCTTGGTTGTGCCCTATTCTTGGTTTTTGTCATTACCGACATGATTATTATTTGCATCGCGCCCGACGTATTGGCGTGATAAGGTGTAAGCGTGACTGTCACACTGGATCACATTTTCTGTGCACACCGTCACCACAGGGCCTGCGGATATGGCTGAACAAAAGGAAAATCCATACCTCGCACATCTTCCGCCAAGCCAGCGAGGGGCTGGCATGCAGAAAGCCGCTGAGAACGCACCGCTCTTTGGTTTCATACCACGCAATGTGACCGCAGACCAAGTACGCAAGGCATTGGTAAGCTCGGCCCATCAGCGGTGTCAATCCCCAACTCATTTCTCCTGCTTCCAGGAACATGACATGAATCCCTTCACAAAAGTTCCGCATACTCCTCAGTACAAGAAAATATTAGAGGCGCGAAAGAAGCTCCCTGTCTACGCACAGATGGACGAATTTTACAAGATGGTACGTCAAGATTTATGCGGTTATACGATGACAATGATTTTGGTACAATCCAACCGCTTATGGCGATGCTGACGACATGTGGACAGTTCAACAAACATCAGATCATCGTCATGGTTGGTGAAACCGGATCTGGCAAGACGACACAGTAAGTTTGTGGCCGAGAGAGACTCTTTCTTGTCCATCCTTTTTAAACCCGTGAACTTATAGAGCGGTCTCTTTTCGTCGATAGAATACCCCAGTTTGTCGCGTTCTCGGACCTCCCCCACACCAAGGGAAAAATTGTTGCCTGTACGCAACCGCGACGTGTTGCCGCCATGTCAGTTGCCAAGCGGGTTGCGGACGAGTTGGACGGTGAGTTATTACTCCTGATCTCGAATGACCACACCCGCTTACGTTTGCCCCTCTCGCGTTGCCGCGATGTAGTTCAGCTTGGGCGACAGGTCGGCTACTCGATACGTTTTGAAGACATGACAGAGCCTGGCACAACGTTCCTCAAGTACATGACCGATGGTATGCTTCTTCGCGAAGCAATGAACGATCCCAACCTTAATCGCTATTCCACCATCATCCTCGACGAGGCTCACGAGCGAACCCTAGCCACTGATATTCTCATGGGTCTCTTGAAGGCACTCGCTAGGACACGTCCTGACCTCAAAATCATCGTCATGTCCGCTACCCTCGACGCGCTCAAGTTTCAAAAGTACTTTGGTATCAAAGATAGTTCTCCCGCGCCGCTGTTCAAGGTACCCGGACGCACTCACCCTGTCGAAGTCTTTTACACGCAGGAGCCTGAACCAGATTATGTCGAGGCAGCGATTCGGACCGTTTTGATGATTCACCGCGCGGAAGACCCGGGCGATATCCTACTCTTCTTGACTGGAGAGGAAGAGATAGAGGATGCTTGTCGCAAGATCAAAGGAGAGGCCGATGACCTTGTCAACCAAGATCCAGAGTCTGTCGGTCCCCTCATTTGTATCCCGCTCTACTCGTCCCTTCCGCCTCAACAACAACAGCGAATATTCGATCCCCCTCCGCCAGCTCAGACACCGGGTGGTCCACCAGGAAGAAAGGTGGTCATTTCGACGAATATTGCAGAGACATCTTTGACGATCGATGGAATCGTTTACGTCGTTGATCCCGGTTTCTCCAAGCAAAAGGTGTATAACCCCCGCATACGAGTCGAGAGTTTGCTCGTGAGCCCAATATCGAAGGCTTCGGCTCAGCAGCGGGCGGGGCGTGCTGGGCGAACGCGTCCTGGAAAGTGCTTCAGGTTGTACACCGAGAAGGACTTCATGTCAGAGCTCGAGGAGCAGACACACCCAGAGATTCTCAGGAGCAATTTGGCAAATACCGTGTTAGAGTTGGTCAAGGCAGGAATCAAGGTGCGAGCGTTCACTGATGGTCGTTGGGTATTGCTCACGTTCGTACCAGGATCTTGTGCGATTTGATTATGTAGATGCGCCTGCACCAGAAACGCTCATGCGTGCTCTGGAATTGTTGAGCTATCTGGCGGCGCTGGACGACGATGGCAATCTTACTCCACTAGGGAGCATTATGGCCGAGTTCCCGCTTGATCCTCAGGTACGTGATTGCCCATTTGCTCCTTGGCACACTTCTAATGTTGTTATCAGTTTTCAAAGATGCTTATATGCAGTCCTGAGTTCCAGTGTAGCAACGAGATTTTGACGATCACCGCAATGCTATCCGGTAAGAGCTATAGTTATTCTTGTGCTCCATACAGATACTTGACACATTTGTCCAGTGCCTAGCGTATGGCTTCGGCCGAATAATAAGCGTAAAGAGGCAGACGCTGCAAAGGCTTTGCTTACTGTACCAGATGGTGACCACTTGACTTTGCTCAACGTATATAACTCTTACATGCAAAGTAAGCCTTGTCTGTCCTTCATTACCCGCATTGATTATTCACCTGTCACGCAGACAAAGGCGATAGAAACTGGGCTTGGAGCAACTACCTTTCTGCGCGTGCACTCGCTCAAGCTGAGAACGTTCGCCAACAACTAGAGCGCATCATGGAACGCTTTGAAGTTGCTATTCTATCCACCGGAGACGAGAGAAAGAGATATATGAACATTAGGAAAGTACTGTGCTGTGGCTTCTTCATGCAAGTCGCGCACAAGGAAGGTGAAAAGGGAAATTATCTGACGGTCAAGGACAATCAAGTACGTTGCACCATTCTAGTTAATGTTAAGAGTCGATTGACGCGATGACGAACCTAGGGTGTTAATTTGCACCCGTCTTGCGGTCTGGATACACAGCCGGAATGGGTCATCTTCAATGAGTTCGTCCTGACGGCGAGGCCGTACATTCGGACGGTGGCGGACGTCAAGCCTGAGTGGTATGTCATTGACCTAGTCGTGTTTCGTGTCGTCTCATGACGGTGCTTTCAGGTTGCTAGAATATGCTCCTGTGTACTTTGACCCTGCAAGTTTCAAAGACGGAGAAACGAAAAGAGCTTTGTTACGTGTTACTGCTAAAAAGGCGGGCAAGTTTGGACGTGTCGAGGAGGATGTGGGACCGGCTAAGAAAAAGCAGAAAAAGAGATTGGCCTAACGAGTTATCATATACAGTAGATTTTCCTCCCCAAAAGACTTTTCCTTTATCATATACAGTAGATTTTCCTCCCCAAAAGACTTTTCCTTTGGCTCGAGAGTCGGAATACGGGGTTACATGTGTCACGCCAATAATAGTCACGTTCAATCCTTAGCACCATGGCCGGATCCGCTAGCGCTCAACAGATCAACGTTGCTGACTTGGACATCCAACAACTCGCTGACGTGCGACGGCAGCTGGAAGAAGTGAATCCCTTCTCTCCAATTAAATTTACTGAACCGATTCTGAAATTCATATCTACCCGTAACCAGGAGCTAAATCATCTAGCCAACTCCTTTGCCCAACTCAAGCAAGCACAGTCGAAATTCAAGTCTTGCCTCGAAAATGTTGGCGAAGTTAAGCCCAGGAATGCCAGTACGTCGAATTGATTCATGCGCGGTGAACGGTGGTCCGATGTGTGAATAATTTAGGCACGACAATCTTGGTTCCTCTGACCAACTCCCTCTACGTCCCTGGCAAGCTAAACGACACGGAACATGTTATCGTTGACATCGGCACAGGCTACTATGTGAAAAAGGTATTCGCGTGCCAGTTGAAGCTGTATTCCTGTCGTTGATCAGTTCCAGACACGCGCAGAAGCAACGAAATACTACAAAGCAAAAGTGGAGTTGATCCACACGAACCTGGAGACGCTCTCGGACACCATACAGAAAAAGCAAGACAACATGAACTATTTGGTGAATGTCATGCAGGCAAAGGTTCAGGCACAAGTCCAAGGCTCCTCGAAGAGCACGTCGTGAATTGTTCGTAGGACGGAAAGGGGGGGTGATACTTGTTTGATTTCCGGTCGATGCTGGCCGGGCGGGCGAAAATACTTGCGCTAAATGCAATGGTCAAGTAGGTGACATCTGCCCACTAGGTCGTGGACCGATCGATGTATACAGCATGTTGACCAACCTCTGCACAGGTACGCAAAGTTGTTTTGTATTGAGTATGAGAGGACAGACGTGCTCTTAAGAGCTGGCAAATAGTATTCTACTTGCACTCGACGTTGAATTCAAGATTTAGGGCTGCATATATGCGGGCTAGTCTATCAGTACGTCAGTCTTTAGACTCTATGGTGAGCACGCCGTGTGTTTCGAGTCCGTCGAGTGCAATACCCGGTGCCTGGACCGGTGGAGATACGAGTTCCTTTGCGTCATACGAGCTTGTATCTGATGATGAGAGTTGCAGGGAATGCCAAATAATATTCCATACGTCGGATCAATGGCTCAGAAATGCACAATGGCGTCACCATCGTGCCCAAGAGGATGTACACTGATCATTCCAACGCGAATCATTTCCTTCCTGGGAGTCACCGCAAGCAACATAAATACCCCTCCGACGCCCAGATACATCCACATCCACATCCCCACTCCCTTTCCTCAGCCGGCCATGTTCTCTCGCATCTCCGCCTTCCTCGCCAACGCGCGCGCGGAGCGGCGCATGCATGTCCGTCGAGACACCAATCTTAATGCAACAGCGCCACGAGCGTAGGTTTCCGCTGCTTGCCTATCGATTATCACTGCTTACCCCCTCGAAAGGCGTCTGATATCGCGGCCGTCCTTGACCTGCCCTCTGACTCGTACGATCCAGCAGACAGCGTCGGTATCAACTGCACCCCCTTCAACATTTATGGGGTGGGGGGGCCGCCAACTGTCAAGAACAGCCTGTATGCTACTCGAACGACATCATAGTATGTAAGCCTCGGACCCTCAGTCTCTCCGTCCTTGTTACGTTTCAAAATAATAAATTTGTCCCAGAAAGGGATCATCAACATCGGTTGTTCTCTGATAAACTTTGATCAATGAGTTAGTAACTTTATCCTGTCTGATTCAACGACTCTCAGGCAGTGGATCAGATCCTTCAAGCATTTAGTATTGCAGGAGAGTGCCGAGAATTTTACTGATAGATATCAGGACACGACGTGGCAACGTCCACTGGCTAGTAGAAAGAGCTGAGAGGGCTGTAGCCTGTGGAGCTTCCTTATTGCGGCAAGCTGTGCGTGAGTTGATCAGTTCAAACTGTTGTCGTAATCTATCGAAATTGACTCCGAATGTTGCGATCTGGAAAAGAACCGAGAACAGTGCTACTGCACGCGTTGTTACATGGCTGTGATGAGTCTCCCAGTGGTTGGACGCCAATGAAGTACTCGATGAAAAAACTGGCCAGGATGTCGATCGCGAGGAGACATAATCCCACTATGGGACTCGGATGGAAGTTCCAGTAGCCGACAATGTCAAAAAGTGGTTTGATTTTTTCGTCACTCGGTACGGCAGAGACACGTGGATCACTCTGACCCTGCAGGCTGCTCCAAGCCAACTTGAAGATGGCCTGAGAGGTATTCCTTGCTTGCTACATACTAACTCCTGCGGACTAGTAGCAACTGGGCTATTGTTTCCCCCAAGCATCATCATGATCACTCTGATTCAAACAAAAAAGTGAGTAGTGCGGTGGCACCATCCCAGGGAATCCGTGTGCTTCGATGTAAGCGAGAGCTTTCCGACGTAACGTGTTGACCGTAAGCTACGTCCTAGTATTACCACAGCCTCTTGATGCTAACCCAACTAAAAGGCGCGCCAGTTCTCACTGGGGCCCACATATAAACCGGCGCTCTGCCTCAAGGTTTTCCAGCGCTCGCCCACCTTGCAAATCGCCCAACAGTACCCATTCACTCTTCCTCTACACCATGTTATTCAACAAGCTCGCGCTCACGCTCCTCAGCATCATCGTCGTTGCAGCTGCAATGCCCACCGCGAGTGATGTAGATCTCGAACGCCGTGATTGTACATATCAAGGGACTGGTGGGGAGTGAGTACCCATGTGCATATTCATCGTGTTGCAATGTAATCTCACGCATTTTTTGGGTTCCAGTCAGTCCGTAGGCTTTACCAACTGTGAGCAACACACTTCATAAGGTCTTCGGCAGACCACGGTGAAAGGATGATGGAGTTGGTCGGAATTATGAATGGGTAATGGATGCGGTTTGAACAATCGGAATTACCAGTGATCAATATGAGATCCCATCTATTTCCAGTGGGAGGGTCGGCCACATATTCTCATTCCTACATCATGCCTTTTCGTAGTTGGAGGATGGATAATTTGGACATACAGTACTTGCACTCTTACAGAGAACTTGGTACATGTGTTACAGTGCGTTATTACGAGCTACGATAACTGTCGTGTTAGTCAAAGTCTATAAGAACATTCACAATCAAGCGGTATTCAGCGTTGATTATTTTGTCCGTGTCTCCTAGTGTAAGTGGGTGGTATTTTTCTTGTGCATTGGAGGGCGATTCTGAGGTCGAAGTTTTTGCGAAGCTAGCAAGGCTCGCGTTAATGCAGGGTTTGCAGCCGCATAATAAACACGCACAAAAATCAATCCGAAAAAGGGGATGGTTGGGACAGTGCCTCCCATGTGCCGCTTTCACTTTGCGTCGATGGTGGCTTAATCTGTCCTGAGAGTCCCTCCGCTTTCCATGCGTCAAAGCCGCCTACCATATCAGTCGCATTTAGCAATCCCACATCATGCAATGCCGCGGCTGCAAGGCTACTCGCATGCCCATCTTCACAATACACGATGATCCTTAAATCATACCGATCGGCTATGGCAAGCCTTGCTTCGCTTCTCGGATCAAACCGCCACTCGAGGTCGTTGCGTTCTATAATGAGGGAGCCGTGGATACCACCTGAGCGTGCGCGTTGAGATGCGGGGCGTATATCCACGAGGAATGCAGGTATGGGGTATGTTGGATCATGGAGGATATCCCATGCCTGGCGTGGAGTGACACGCTGAAGGCGTGCGCGCGCTGCAGTTACCAGTTGATCGATGCTTCTCGAACCAGGTGGAGGGGAAAGAGGGTCGAGGGGTGCGCGGACGGATTTTGAGAGGACATCCCAAAGAGCGGCAGAATCATAGGATGAGCCACCAACATCATGTACGGCAGCTACAAGAAAGTGTCCATGATTGGTGACGGAGGCAACACGACCTAGGAATTTGGAGCTGAAGAGGAGGACTGCGCGTTGGACGTCGTCGTCCTCTGCACCTGTGATGATCAGCGTGTTGGTATTTGTGGATGATGTGGGGGATGGTGCGCCGGTCGTCCCTATTGCGAAGAGGTGGCGGGAGGATATGCGTGTGCGGATGATTTCTGCTACACGGCGCAGGAAGACGCTGTCGTCCTTTTTGGAGAAGGTGAAGTAAACGCTTAGTTTTACGCCTTCGACGGTTGTCGCTTTCGTGATGGCGCGCAGGGCGATGCCTTGTGCAACTTCATCGCGTATATTATCGAGGGTACGGTGGGGTTCAGACGAACGGGATGTTTGAGATCGCCTCTCGTTCTCCGAGGCTACGCTGTACCGGCTGGATGGCTCTGACGATGGCATAGCACCAGATTTTGAATTATTTTGCCTGATGGCAGTACTTGATAAGTGGAAGTGAACTAGATCCAGTTGAGGCCTGGAGGCAGAGCGGATTCCCATGGTCGCGTGATGCCTGGCCGCAACGCAAAGACCTTCTCTTCTCATGAACGGATAAGTAACGCTTCGTCGTTGGACTGCTACAAGCTCTGGCCACATCATAAAGGTAGCGAGAGGTTCCACGGGGATGCGGCCGCATCACGGTCTAAATTTGTCCCCAGCAAACTTACCTCCAATCCCCATTCTGGTGTCTCGTTTCCAACCTCCCCGTTTCGCACTCGACCATACTGGTTTCCGTTGGGAACTTTGTTCGGTCGTCAGTCAATCCCACAGTCCTAGATCTGGACAGGCAGTGGTGTTGTGGGACGAGAAGTCCGTAGACCACGTGGCGATGAGGTTTTTCTCCGGAATTTCCAATGGGGTATATCTGTCCGAATTGATCGCATGCCCCTCACGCAAGCCACAACGTTTAAGCCGACCATCTGAACATGTATCTCCCTCTCTTGGATTCAGGAGAGCCCTTCTCCCCTTTCACCTGGGCTAGGGAAGTCATGAAGGCGTTCGTGCTCTATCTCTCTGCATTCTTCACCTCCATCTGCGGTGGTCTCCTCGCTCAACGCCAGGATGCTCGCGTGCAGGGCGCTAACGATGGTCACTACTTGGTTGGCGTTGGTATTGGCGACGTTACTGGGTGTGTGTTTTCCTTCTGTGCCCTTGTGTACGTTTCGTGTTCAATCCCAGTGGAACAGCCCAGTCGTAGAGACTAACATGATGGCACGTGCCATATTGGCTCTCCAGTTCCGCCATCTCATTGCCAACCTTGCAGGGGTATACCTCACTGGCTCAGACCGACACGGGTCTGCACATGCGCCAGCGTTCTCGTGCATTCATCATCGCTGACCCCAGCGACCCAACCTCGCCTACCTCTCGCATTCTCCTAATCTCGTCTGACATCTGCATGGGCGACACTGGTGTCCGCCGTTCCATCCTCGGTGCTCTCTCTACCGATCCTGTGCTCGGCGGCTTATACACGCCATCCAACACAGCCCTTGTCGGTACACATTCTCATTCGGGTGTCGGGGGGTATCTCGAAGATCTCCTTCCCCAGATTACGAGCCTCGGCTATGTAAACCAGACGGCGCAAGCGATTGTAGATGGGACCCTCAATGCAATACACAAGGCTCATGCTTCTCTTGCTCCGGGATCCATCCGTGTTGGCAACACCACTTTACTCGGTGCCAACCGTAATCGTAGCCCTAGTGCATATGCGGCTAATCCCCCCGAAGAAAGAGCAAAGTACCAGTACGATCAAGACAAGGAATTGACCGTCCTTAGGTTGGACGATGCAAATGGAGGTGCCAGGGGATTGATCAGTTTTTTTGCGGTGCATGGGACCAGCTTGTATGAGGTACGTGGGGTCAATATTTCAATGGCCAAGCAATGGCCTCACAGCTGCGGGGTGCCGACCTGCCGACCTGATCCTGATGAACTACAGAACAATACTTTGGTCAGCGGGGACAACAAGGGGATGGCTGCATATTTGTATGAATGTGAGCGTTGTGCAATTTTATATTGAATGAGACTTTACGTGCTTGCCGGGGCTCATGATCCGTCTATCGCATATGCTCACTACGCAAACAACAACTCGCAGCATATATCGAGCCAAGCACCGCTCCTGGAAACAACAGTTTCGTGGCCGGATTCGTTCAGTGTAAGTCCCACACATCAGTCGCACCCAGTCTCTCGTCATTCTCCCGCATATATCGACTAATTCCTTCCTGAATCCGCCTTTCAATTATTATTCTTTATGTCGCATCCATTAATGCCGCTTTCTTGTTAGCGAACGTTGGTGATACGAGCCCAAACACGTGAGTTGTAACAGGTTTCGTAGTTACTTGTGAAACTGATCAACATCACATACGAACTCTACATAATCAAGCCTAGGCGCATTCTGTGAATCTCCTGGCCAGTCCTATGACGGCCAACTCTGCGAATATGAGCACGCTACATGTGGTGGATACGCCGAGGATTGTCACGGTCGGTGCGTGAAAGTTTCACCGCCAGTGTATGCTCATCGTCGGCTTTCGTACACGTACAGGGGCCCAGGCTTCCGCATCTCGGACTTCGTTTCCAATTTCTTGATAGGGAATGCACAATTCGAAGCTGCGCGTCAAGTGATGGAGTCATCAGCACCGAAGGTCATTCTTACGACCTCAGACACTGCCATTGAAACTTCAAACACGACATCGTTGACGGGCGTGAAGGGTTCTATAAGGAGTGTTCACGTTTACATGAATATGTAAGCCGTCCGCTTCCGGGTGACTTCGGGGAAATAATCGCAGTGTATACTGGCCATACTCAATTAATCAATTTCAGGATGAACTATACTTTTACGTTGCCCAATGGGACCATTTCAAGGACATGTCCCGCAGCGCTAGGTGTGTTCCCTTCTGACACATCCATTTATCATATTGCTAAGTCAATCTAAATTTTCAGGGTTCAGTTTCGCTGGTGGAACAACGTTAGTTCGTGGTTCACCAAGGGAGGATGCACAGCTCATGATGTTGATCTTTTCAATTACCTTGCATTTTTGTGTAATGAAATTCCACTCGAAAAGTGACGGTCCTGGAGCGTTTGATTTCGTTCAAGGTGACAACTCGTCCACACCTCAGAATCCGTTTTGGGAGATTGTTAAGGGTATGGTCATCTAACCTTTTTCATCATGACTCTGACAGTCGTTCAGATGCAGTCACCCCATCTCCGTCACAAGAGCAGATTGATTGCCAGTATCCGAAGCCAATCTTGCTGAATACCGTGCGCTACGATTCAAGTTATCTGTAACACTGGTTTACCTATGTGGTAGGGCTATGCAGACAAACCGTATCAATGGTCACCACACACGGTGGATGTTCAAATGCTCCGTGTCGGCAACTTTGTTGTCCTCGTCATACCCGGGGAGCTAACGACGATGGCTGGTCGGCGAATGCGGTGAGTGTGTCTAGTTCCAAGAATCCGCGGAGATCTGATCCTTGTTTGTTCGTCCACCCGAACCAATATCTTTATTCGGACCGTTAGTGATGTTTTGCGTGCTCGACTGATCTCGTCTGGCATCCTTGACAACTCGGCCTATGTTGTCATCGCTGGTCCTGCCAATACTTATGGACACTATGTTGCGACGCGTGAAGAATACTCTATTCAGCGATACGAAGGGGCTTCCACTATTTTTGGGCCCGGTTAGTCAGATTCTCTGCGAAGCCTGACATCAATTAATTTCGGCGTGGACACGCAGCGACGCTCGAAGCTTATATCGATCGGTACAATGCTCTTGTTCCATATCTTGCTGATAACATGACGGGGTCGCCGACATCTGATGCTCCCCCTCCTGAGCAGACTTCAGTTGCGATCTCACTGCAGGTATGTTCCTCAGCCACTCATTCATTGTCTATCTTCTCTTTATCTGCCCCCCACCTACGTTCTGCATGTAGACGCCAGTCATCGTCGACAATGCTGGATTCAATCAATTCGGAGATGTATTGGTGGATGTGAAGAATACAACGTACTCTGCGGGAGATACTGTCACCGTGCAGTTCGTAGGGGCGAATCCGAGGGCAAGCATGCTTGCATTTTGTTCGTAAGATGAAGGCTCAGTCAGATGGCATGTCTGGGAACAACAGAACAATCTTCGCCTTGAAGGCACATTCCTTACTGTCGACCACCTCGTGGATGGCGCCTGGACGACCGTACGCACGGACTCGCATCCATCTACCATCTATGAGTGGAAAAGGACGAACCGTTTGTTAGGCACAAGCACTGTTAATGTAAGCTGGTAAGTTTATTTTTATTTTATCATCCGATTCCCTTGCCCTTCCGGATCTATTTGGCCCTCATATATTGATCTTTCCGTTTCATAGGACGATTGAGGATGACATCTCTGGTGAGCAGATGGGTAGGTATGTCAAGCACTTAGGACCTAACAGAGTATGTTCTACAGCTGGAACATATCGCATTATGTACTACGGCGACGCCAAGCCACTGATTGGGGCGATCCAGTTCTTTACGGGGACGTCCTCTCCTTTCGTCATTGCGTGAAGCATCATGCCGTCCAATATCTGGTACTTTATTTTATGTAATGTGTCGATACTAAAGCAGTGATTAATTTCGCGAGACTTCATCTTACACTTACTGTCTGACAGATACGTACCAATCGGCTTGTCCAGGTCCTCGGAGTCTCCGCATCCGACGGGGTCGGCTGGTAGTGCCTGTCCTTGCGTTGCCGAGTGTCGATCTGACATAAGTAACGATGAAACTTGGAGACAAGAGCCACATATGCCGTCGCGATCATGGGCATACATTCGCGGTATTATTATATGTAGCTTGCTCGCACATTGCCCCGTTCCCTTATGAACGGTGCCGGTGAACGTTGAAACGTTGATCACTCCTCTGATGAAGACCCTTCGCTTGGAGCCAACAGCGGCTTTTTCGCGAATTGACCGTTGCGTCAGATACCTCGGATCATTAATATTCTCCAATTCAACGCTTCCAACACAAGCAAAGGCAAAGGTTGCACCATATGGTACTTGGGACTCCTCTATATCCAGTGCCAAGGCAGTTGCGTGCGTACAGTGGCTTCCGCTTATCCCCAGGACCGTACGCTGAAACGCTAGATCTGACAGTGAGACCATCGTGATTTCGTACGTTTTCGTCGATAGTATCACCCATCAAATCTATCATATCGAACAACGCCCTGCGGAACACGGCCGGTCTGTAATCGTTCACTCCCGTTCCTCCGCAAATCTCTTTGAACGGGGTTCATCCTGGAACGCACGCAGCGCTGTACACGAGTACGGGGGTGGAGCAGCCGTAGCGCACGATGGTATCATCTACTTTAGCCATGTCGGCGATGGGCGACTCTACAGGTTTTCTGTCGCTGTGCAGGACCGTGTCAATGTTCGTGCCGAGCCGCCAACACCCGTTACACCTATAGGTAAGCCAACGTTTTCTTTCGTTCGTGGCTCGAATCGAACGCGCTCAATTGTACTCTACTGCAGACGACCGGAAACGTTATGCCTCTCCGACCCCTCATCCTACTCAGCAACACCTACTCGTCGCCATTCTCGAAGACCACACACACGACACCCCGTCGATGATCATCAACTCCCTTGTCTGCATCGATACGCTCACATCTACCGTCTACCCGCTGATCACGGGCGCAGATTTCTATGCCGCACCGACCTTCTCTCCCGATGGCACCAAACTGGCATGGCAAGCATGGAACCACCCGCACATGCCATGGGTGGGCACAACTATATGGGCCGCGGATATCACGTTCCCGTCGGCGTCAACCGGTCCACCGATGCAAGCCACGGACCACATTCGTGTCGCGGCGTCCGTGGTTCCACAACCGACCCATCCCGGAAGCAGTGTCTCGTACGTGTCATGGTTGGACGACGACGCGTTGCTCTTCCTCGCCGAGGCGAGCGGTTGGCGGAACCCATGGGTCTACAAGCTGTCCTTGCGGGATGCAAACCCGGCCTTGAAAGCACCGATCCTGGAAGACTTTGCTTCAGTATACAAGTCGCTTGGCGCCTCCTACTATGCGCCATTGAACTTTTCTGGACCTCGTTCGTCTCAGGACGGTACGAAAGAGATGCTATTCGTGGCCTATCGTGGCGGACGGAGCGTGCTGTATGTTGTCGATCTGGCTCACCAAGGAAGGGCAGAGGCAATTGAGCTCGAGTGCCCCTTTGTCGACGTCAGTTGTGTACGAGCCATTGGTGGTCCGACAGAAATGGATTCGGCCCAGGTCGTGTTCATAGCGTCCAGTGCCGACTCGCCAAGCATGGTCACATTTTGCTCCATCTCACGGCTGCAGAAGGGATACCACGCGTCGTTTTCTTCCGCCAAGGCTCCGGTCGAGTGCCCTTTTGTCGACGTCAGCTGTGTACGAGCCATTGATGGTCCGACAGAGATAGATTCGGCCCAGGTCGTGTTCATAGCGTCCAGTGCCGACTCGCCAAGCATGATCACATTTTGCTCCATCTCACGGCTGCAGAAGGGATACCACGCGTCGTCGTCCCTGTGCTTATCTCTTCCTCGTCCCATGACGTTGACAGACAGCGACGGCGAACCTTTACACATCGTGTACTACGCACCATCGAACCCCGCATTTGTCGCTCCATACGGGGAGAGACCGCCGTGTGTTGTTAACGTACATGGTGGACCGACTCTTGTTGCGCTACAAAGTTTGGACTGGGTGAAACAGTGGTACACCAGCCGAGGATGGGCATGGGTTGACGTCAACTATCGCGGGTCCTCTCTCTACGGACGTAAATACACGTGAGCATTTTTGCGTGTATGGCCATTCCAGTGCTGAGCTTTGCGTAGTGACCATTTGGACGGCCGATGGGGTGTCCTGGATGTCCTGGATTGTGTTCGCGCTGCACATGTTCTGTCCTCTCCTCCGTACTCCCTTGTCGATCCGGCTCGCTGTGTCATCAGAGGCCTCTCAGCGGGAGGGTACACCGTCCTCAGTTACGCTGCTGGCACGTACCGCACGGGTGATGCCCCGTCCGGGCTGTCACTCGTGCAGGCAGATACAGCCAAATTTTCCTTTAAAGCTGGTGCATCTCATTTTGGTATCGCCGATCTCGCCGCTCTTGCACATGCCTCACACAAGTTTGAATCGCATTATATATTCAAGCTGTTGGGTGGTCGGCCTGACGAGCCTGAGATGGCGGACGTCTATCGCCGGCGCTCGCCGGTGTTCCATGCAGATGCTATTTCGATGCCCTTGTTGGTACGTGTGTGCGCCTTCGCCTCTTCGTTCCGACATGGCCGTCTGACGGATGTTGTCCCTCATGAAGATGTTTCAGGGTTTAGCGGACCGCGTCGTACCGCCAGAACAGTCGCAAACCATGGCAGATGCGATCGTGTCTCACGGTGGCTCTGACCGCGTCAAGTACAAGACATACGAGGGGGAGGGACATGGGTTCGGTCGCGCGGACACGAACAAGTCTGCGCTGGAAGAGGAGGCGACGTGGTTCGCTCGATGGCTAGGTATCAAGATCAGATTGTAAAGCAGAGTGTCCTGTAACTGTAAATGATGCCAAGATCTACGTGACGTTTCGCAGTGACGTGTGTCTTGGGCTGGCATGGATACCATGCAGCACAGCAAAACGAGACAGCGACAACAGTGACAAGACGCTACGCACGCGAACCAAGTTGTCTGACCTCTTTTGATACTGCGCGATCTTTTCGCATGTTGTCTGATTTGTGGGTATGGTTGAAACGACCGATCATGTTTTGAGCAGATAGCAATGACAAGCTCGCACGGTTATAGGCCGATTATCGGATCAGTGCATTCAAGTCACGTAATACCTGATTTCACTGCTAGGCACTGGACCCGCAAGCCCGTCGTGGTAGTCATTGTGTCTTACAAACCTCCAACCCAAGGCTTGGTGTATGTGTCATTCAATGAACCCGTTCTGAACAGTCGGCTTACACAGACTGATCTGCGACTGTACCCATAAGTTGTCACGACAAGCCACAATCATCTTAAAAAAACACTCGTGGCGTAATAAGAGATTCGCATCGACTGACTCACCAAAAACTATCGATTCCCTCGACTTCGCGCTCTGTTACTTGTATATGCGATCTGTTTTTATAAAGTCGGTCAGGTTGGCAGTTGTCGAACCAATCGAACAAATGCTTTACTCATTGAGCACTCACCCTTGTTCGACTGGGAATCTACAAAACCTTCGACCTCAGAGTCGCCCTCCAATGCACAAGAAAAATACCACCCACTTACTTTAGGAGACACGGACAAAAGCTCGACCTTATTCTCTCAACAAGCTTGAGTTATCCATGTCGCGTCTGGCAAGTAAACAAGGGGGAGATTACCTAAGCAAACGGACGAACTGGTCCGGTTCTAGATCTAGGCTTGAAAGTGGAATTATCGAAACACGCATCATTATCACATCGTTGTCTTTCACCATTATTCCTTTGACTCTGACCAGAAGTGCAAGCTTAGATGTCGGCTCATCAAAGACTTGCTCTCGAACCTAGCACGGCGTACTTATTCCTAATTTCCTATCATCATTCAAAGCGACAAGATGCAGCACCCAGAGCCTGTCCAGACCCCGAACCAATGCGACTGACACGTCCTCAATCGAAAAGCATGCATCACCCCATATTCAAGGGTCGCTTCCTTTTGCCTCCTTGGACATGGCCCCCAACGAGAACGACGACCCTCTATCCTCCTGTCGCCCAGTTTTTATCCACTGAATTCACCTTGACTGCATCTAATGTGGTCCAGGGCACGTTCCAACACGAAATTCAGCTACAACTTGAAGGGGTTTCTGGCAATGTTGCACTCCAACGCATGACCTCCCGTCCGTGATACTCTACGCGCTCTTATTATGCAAACAGACACCATGCGGGAGACTTTCGATTTACGGTAACGCTGAGAGTGACAAAAGCCTATTCACTTGTTCCTCAGATGATGCGGACGTGAGGAAGGGGCTACTCAATTCCTGACATTGCTTGACTGGTCGACAGTTCTCTGGGACAACCGCCCCAGATGAGCGACGTGCTCGTGGTCCCGCATGCTGGTCGGTAGGTGTTTCGTTCTGGTCTATCAAGTCTTCCAAATGTTCATCGCTAACTACTCAAAACCTCAAATCTAGTACTCGGAAAGTGCAATCAACTCGACAGACTGCGCTAGTGTTTTTCGAGTTCGGTGGCGTTTGAATGACTTGACCTTGACCGATCACAGGAGCTTTATCAATATGGACGGTCTATCCCTTGCACATGAATGGGACAAAAGTATGTACGTAATTTTTCTTGTCGACACTACCATCACGCCCTGTCTCTGACCGTTGGCTTTCGCATTTTCCCTCCAGAGTTGTACACCTTCCCTCAGACCTGCCTTGGGTTCCGAAGTCGTCCACC
>JBBPSJ010000266.1:0-29778 GCA_038093535.1 Boletus reticulatus
TCCATTCGCAAAGTAGCACGTGTTACGGTCTACGAAGGGGGTACACTTTTTCCTTGCTCTTTTGCTTGTCTTCGTCTTCCGTTTCTCTACAGACTCATCTCTTCACCATACGCGGTTGTATTCATAGTGGAGTCGTCCTCCACCACTACCAGATACGCTCTCTCGATCTCTTTCTCCTTTGGCTCACACGGCGCCCCGCCCATACCATATTAGGACTTCCGTTCTGTCTCCGCCACTGTCACCTTATTCAGACTTCGTAAGGCAGTGGCATAGCCTTTCCTCTTATATTCGCTATTTGCTATTTCGTGCTGCGCACTCATAGCCTCTTTACTGCGGATAGCTGCGCATTCAACTGCGCTTTGCAGCGGATGCTGCGCATCCCTTTTATATCCTTCATCTAGATTAGGGGCCTACCGTATATATAGTCGTCGTCTCTCCCTGTATTTCCCTAAGCTAGTTCTACGCAATACCAGCGTTGTTTCTACGCCTCACTTCCTCTGAGTTCCAGTGAGTCTTCGGATACCTGGAATAGGAGAGACCCGCTTAGGCTTCGCATCGTCTCGAAGCTCGGCATTCGTCCTTGAGTTGAACTCCTTGCTACCTCGCTTGTTTCTTCGACCAGTATCGCAGCACGCTACGCCAAGACTACGCTGTGTGTTACAAAAGAACTAGCTTTTCCCCTTGTCCCTACTTTCACGTAGAGGACATTCCCCCACTCCGACATTTCCCGAATCGGCAGATTCAGAGCGCCTTCAGATTCCCCGCCACCCTCTCCACCCACCGTGTCTTCTCCTTCCTCACTCCCCCGTATCCACCTTCTTCCTGATGGACACCTGTTTCACATTGTCCTACCTGACCGATACTCCCCTCCGGATCGTATCGCTCACTACAGACAAGTCCAACAGCAATTAGCGGAACTTAACAGGAGTCAAGGAAGAGACTCGGACGCCCTCCCCTCTACCTCTGAATTAGCTGCCCCCTCCACACCCGATGTTGTCCTTAGCGAGGACCCTCCTCTTGTTTTTCACGACCCTGACCCGGAACCGACCGCGCAGGAGGACATACCACTTGACCCGGCTCTAGAAGACGAAATGGTTTCAGAAATAAAGGCCGGCCTTCCCGAGGACTTTTCCGGGGAGGCAGAGGATGCCAACAGATGGCTCCTCTCGATGAACGCGTACTTCACCATCAACAAAGCACTCTTTACCGACACGACAAAGTCCCTTACTTTCCTCAACAAGATTAGTAAGGGCCGGGGAAAGACGTTCGCTGAAGGATGGTTGATGAAGCTCGCAAACTCGGCTATCGCCGACAATGAAAAGACCTTCGACAAGATTAAAGAAGCTTTCAAGACCGCCTTTTCCCCCTACGATGTAGCAGCCAAGGCAAGGATAGACCTTTCCAAACTCCGTCAAACTGCTGGAAAGGATACTGAGGGAGCGTGGAGCGATGGGTTCACCACCTACGCTTCGCAATTCCAACTTCTCGCCGAGAAGTCAGGTATCACTGACAAGCACGCCCTTGTGGAGTGGTTTATCCATGGCCTCAGCCCCAGACTTGCCACGATGATCCTCTCGTGCGACAAGATTCCCGACAGCTACCAGGAATGGATAAAGAAGGCGGGCCAGTTCTCTCAACAACTGAGGAGGATTGGAGACTTACGAAAGGGAGTGCCACACATACCGGCTCCCTCTCCTCGATCGCACAGAGACCCGTACGCGATGGACGTAGATGCCGTACGCCTATCGCCGACTCAGCGCGCTGAGTATATGCGGAAAAATCAATGCTTCATTTGTCATAAGGTTGGCTGTAGGTCTTCCAACCACATGGGATCCAGAACCGACCGGACCACACGTCCCCGCCCGACCACATCCTCCGGACGCACCACACGTCCTACTTACAAAGTCCCGCAACGACGGGCACGGACCACCACCACAATGGAGGAGGATGATGAACTCTCGGCTTACCTCGAAGAAATGGGGAGCATCGAGAAAGGCGCTGCAATAAAGATCCTCAAAACTGCTTTCGGGGAGGGCAGCTCGTCTGCGGACGAGGAGGCTGGCTACCAGGCCATGGCTGAGGTAAGAACGGCCACTTACCAAGAGTGCCAAAAGGAAGCGATCAGGGCAGCACCACGAGCCAGGGCTGTACGATCTGGACCATGGAACAATAAGTTCTCCGCTATTGCGCCGGCGGAGCTCTGGGACGCCACCTCAGAGAAAGCCCAGGATCATTATCCTGGCACGTACCCATATGATGTTGTCCAATCATTGGTGGACGTGGACGCAGCTACTCCCACGGGTCAAGGGACGGGGCTTGGACCGCAACCTTCTTCACAAGAAACTGCCATCAGAAACACAGTCAAACACGGAATCAGAGTGGCACGGGCAGGAGTGAGTGAAGAGGCAGGGGCACTTGCGATATCCGGAACCGACCGGAACAAGTCGCTCGGACGTGGAGCCAACCACGCCAAACCACAAACGTCAAAGAACGGTTTCTGTGGAGCCCGCATACAGACTACGTCTGGTTTCTGCGAAGGAGCATGTGAGATACCTGGACCCGACCAGGACACGTGGCTCAGAACACCTGGAATCGACCAGGGTTTTTGATGGGCAGGGATGGGTCAACGTCATCTCTAGCCAATAATTTTTCTCATAGGTTATCTCCAGTGTTTGTATCAGGTGGTGCTTCGCAATCCATATCTATTCCTGTCACCCTCTACCCACCTGATCGCACTGCGTTCAAAAGTGTTGACACAAAAGCCCTTATCGACTCCGGGGCAACTGGTTGCTTTATCGACTATGCTACGGTAGTGGCGTGCGACATTCCCACTACACGACTCAAGACTCCCCTGCGGGCGAGCAACGTTGATGGAACTCCCAACAAAAACGGCCTGATCAGAAAACAGGCAAGAGTAGTGATGAAACTCGGGGAAACGATAGAGACCCGTGATTTCCTTGTTATTGACTGTGGCAAGGATGACATCATACTAGGACTCCCTTGGCTTCGGGACGTAAACCCGACCATAAACTGGGAAAGAGGAGCGGTTTGGATTAAAGAGGCGGAACCGACCGTCACCAGCCGCGAAGACGAAGTGGCTGTGGCCTATACTATCAACGTCTTCAATAGGAAATGCCAGGTCAACAAATTATGCAAACGCAACGCTCTGTGGTGGAAGCAACGCGTCGACCCGCCGAAACGTGACCTGATGGTACCTGACGTGGACCCGACCACGCAGCGGGAGGACATGCCGGAGCTCATACACTGTGAGGAGGATGAAGAAAACGAGCTGGACGGGCGCTCCATTAAGAAAACTACTATATCGATGTCTCTAGCCCAAGGGGCAGAGAAAATTACAAAGGAACTCCCGTGGGATTTCCAAGACTTCGACGACGTCTTCCAGAAGAAGGACGACGGTCCCCTTCCGCCTTACCGGTCGTTCGATCACGGCATAGATCTAGACGACTCATTTTCACCAAAGGTTGCCAAGGCCTACCCGCTTAACCCTAAGGAGCGAGAGGCATGTAAAGATTTCATTGACGAACACTTGAAGGCTGGACGTATTCGCCCATCGAATTCCCCCATGGCTTCCCTGTTCTTCTTCGTCTCAAAGAAGGATGGTAATCTTCGCCCTTGTCAAGATTACCGGTATCTCAATGAGCATACCATCAAGAACGCTTACCCTCTCCCGCTCATCGGAGACTTGATGGATCAGCTCAAAGGATCTCGTTATTTCACGAAGATGGACATTCGCTGGGGCTATAATAACGTCCGAATCAAGACTAAAGATGCCTGGAAGGCGGCGTTTATTACGCCCTTCGGCCTCTTCGAGCCTCTCGTCATGTTTTTCGGCCTGTGCAACAGTCCTGCGACTTTCCAGTCATTCATGGACTTTATATTCAAGGATATGGTGGCGGAAGGATGGTTAATCATCTACATGGATGATATGTTGATCCACTCTAGGGATCTTAGGGAACATCATCAACGAACGAGGCGAGTTCTAGAGCGGTTACGGGACAACCGTCTCAGCCTCAAACTGGAGAAATGTACGTTCGACGCATCCTCGGTTGAATTCCTAGGGATGGTCGTCCAAGAGGGTATCATCGCGATGGACCCTACCAAGTTATCGGCAATCGCCACCTGGGAACCACCTGCTTCGGTTCGCACAGTCCGCTCATTTATAGGGTTCTGCAACTTTTACCGCAAGTTTATTCCGAACTTCTCGGAAATTGCTAGGCCGATCTTGGATTTAACGAAGAAAGGGCAGCCATGGTCCTGGACGCACGTGCAACAGAAGGCGTTCGACCTCCTCCGGACGGCCTTCACATCTAAACCCGTACTGACAATGCCGGATACTTCAAAAGACTTTTATGTCATGACAGACGCCTCACTCACTGCGACCGGGGGCATGCTGATGCAGAAGGATGGTAACGGAGACTTACACCCTTGCTGCTACATATCCCAGACGTTCTCACCGGCGGAACGTAACTACGACATATATGACAGGGAACTACTGGCTGTCATCCGCGCACTCGAGGAGTGGCGGCACTACCTTACCGGCACCGGCCGGCCCGTAACTGTGCTCACAGACCACAAGAATCTGTGCTACTTCAAGGACCCCAGGAAGCTCTCTAGGCGGCAAGCTAGATGGATGCTTACGCTACAGGACTATGACCTCCTGTTCCAACATGTACCAGGCGCCAACATGGGCCCCGCGGACGCTCTCTCGCGCAAGGATGATATGGACACTTCTAGCGACAACGCCGAAGTGACCTTGTTGCCAGGGGAGCTATTTTTGAAAAGGATCGACCTCGACCTCCAAGAGGCCATCGTCACATCCACTGCGGTGGATGGCTTTGTCATTGACCAGCTGCGCAAACTTCACGAGGGTACACCGGGAATCCCCCGTTCCTCAATTCACAATTGGCGGTATGACGATGGTTTGCTCTATTTTAAGGATCGGGCTTATGTACCTGAGGACCACCGGAACGACCTCCTCCACGTTCTCCATGACTCACCTGCGGGTGGTCATGGCGGTTACTACCGGACCGTTAACGCGGTACAACGGGATTATTGGTGGCCTGGCTTGACGGCTTACGTCCGTCGCTTCATCCAAGGCTGTGCTGTCTGCCAGGCTAACAAGGTCAACACCCATCCCACCGTCCCCCCTCTTACCCCTCTTCCGGTCGCCTCCACTCGCCCTTTCGCAACACTTTCGGTCGATCTCATTACGGACTTGCCGCCGTCCAACGGATATGATTCAGTCATGGTCGTGGTCGACCATGGGCTTACAAAGGGGGTGATTTTCACTCCAACTCACAAGAGTGCGGACGCCTGCGGGGTCGCACAGCTCTTCTTCGAAAAGATTTTCCCACGATTTGGCCTCCACGATAAGATAATCTCTGACCGCGGTCCGCAGTTCGCCTCGGCCTTTGCCCTGGAACTGGCGAGACTCCTGGATTACGACCCCCTTCTTTCTTCCGCATACCATCCGCAAACCGACGGAGAAACGGAACGGGTCAATCAGGAGCTAGAGACGTATCTTCGAATCTTTTGCCAAGGGGACGCCACCCGATGGTCGGACCTCTTACCAATGGCGGAGTACTGTCATAACTCCTTCGTGCATTCGGTAACTGGAAAGACACCATTTTCATTAATGATGGGGTATGAGCCGAGGGCCTACCCAAGTTTAGGAAAAACCACCTTCCTCCCTGCACTAGAAAAACGCCTTGGAGACCTCGATGAGGCTCGCAAGGAAGCCACCGCCGCCCACGAAAAGGCACAACGATATATGAGGGAACGCGTTTCCTCCCGCTTTAAACCATGGAGGGTCGGAGATAAGGTATGGCTCGAGGGCCGTAACCTGAGACTCCGATATCCATCTCGAAAACTCGCACCACGCCGCGAAGGCCCATTTGAAATTACGCAGGTAATATCACCAGTTTCGTACAAGCTGCGGCTCCCACGAACGTGGAAAATCCACAACGCCTTCCATGCCTCCCTTCTCACCCCATATAGAGAGACTGCGGAACACGGAGCAAATTTTGTTCCGCTTCCGCCAGATCTCATCGACGGAGAAGAGGAGTTTGAAATTGAACAGATCTTAGCCCATCGGGGCTCCGCACGTCGCCGCCACTACCTCGTCTCGTGGAAAGGATACCCATCCTCCAAGAACACTTGGGAACCAGAGTCCAATCTTGGACACGCCGTCGCCCTGCTTGAGGAGTATAAAGGCAGGGATCCCCTGGCCTTTCCTCCATCTTCGTAACTCCCACCAGTCATCATCTTTCAAGTCGAGCCGCCGCTCCTCCCATCTTGCTTATAACAGAAATCCCTTGATGTCCCACTCGCTCAATGTCGCAGTACCCCTTCGACTCCACAGACTCCCCATCGTATCGCGCCGCATCCTCTACGCTTCCATTCTCGAGAATCCCGCCACTGCCATCGCCATACCCTCAGTACCCGCCTTCAGAGACGTTCCGGCACTCAAATCTCTGGTGGTCATCTTTCATACATACGCCACAGCCCGAACCATCCACGCCCAACTCTTCCCAGATGGGACCCTGCCTGTCTACTCCGCCGCCATGGGGCAGGCCATCCACGCCTCCAGAGAGGCGATCCTTGACGCCTGTGCCGACCATGGATTCGACGATGTCATTCGCGGACTCCCCGGTCCTTTGTACATGCACATTTTGCGCCCAATCGTCCACTCCCTACCTACACACCTCCGACGATACTACATGGATGACCGCCCAAACCACCCCTGGGACAACGACCCCTGGGCCAGAGAACATCACCGAGGAAACGGATACTCCCCCGTCCCGATCTGGGACGATGACTCCACCGTCGCCCCCGCCACTACCCGTTCGTCCTCCTCGTCCTCCCACTCCTCATCCACAATCCCGCTACTCTGTGCGTCCCCTTCTGAGATCTCTCGCTCACCTTCCCGAGACGGAAGTGTTGGAGCTGCTGAACGAACTGGCGATTGTCCTGTTCCCGGGGCCGCCTTATCTGATGTTCTCTCCTTCCTCTCCTCCGTCCCACTCCGTCCCCGAGGAACTCCTACCCCAGGACCCTCCGACGTACTCCCCGCTCAAGAACACCCCACCACTCCAACTCCCACTCGAAGGACTGCTCGTAATCTCCAACGGAGTTACCGAACAGTTCCATACGGACTGGCCAGTTCCTCAGCAGGAGCTGTGGGCAAACGTGCTCAGGGAAATCGAGGAAAGTTGTGACAGACAACTCCGTTCTCCCCCTCCTCTATTTCCAATGGTAAGGCCCGCGCGTCGACACCCATATCCGCGCCGGGTACTTCGACCAATCCAATAGACGTGGATCGCTTCCCTTCCCCTCTTCTCCCCGCTACACCCGCTCGTCCTACTTGCCCTCTTCGTTGCTTCACGTGCAACCAAACTGGTCATGTTCGCGTCGACTGCCCTCACTATGAGTGCCCCCTCTGTCGAATGACCGCCCCCGGCCATATTCAGGCCTGGTGTCCCCGACGAATCTGTCTCTTGTGCGGAGAATTCGGTCATTGCGACGAATTCTGCCCCAAGCGGCACAACCCCCTCGACGACGTCGACTTGACCGACTACGAAGTCAACGAGGGAGATCAGAGTAGTTGATGGGGTCTCGCAGGTGCTTCGACCGTACGAAGGGGGTAATGTTACGGTCTACGAAGGGGGTACACTTTTTCCTTGCTCTTTTGCTTGTCTTCGTCTTCCGTTTCTCTACAGACTCATCTCTTCACCGTACGCGGTTGTATTCGTAGTGGAGTCGTCCTCCACCACTACCAGATACGCTCTCTCGATCTCTTTCTCCTTTGGCTCACACGGCGCCCCGCCCATACCATATTAGGACTTCCGTTCCGTCTCCGCCACTGTCACCTTATTCAGACTTCGTAAGGCAGTGGCATAGCCTTTCCTCTTATATTCGCTATTTGCTATTTCGTGCTGCGCACTCATAGCCTCTTTACTGCGGATAGCTGCGCATTCAACTGCGCTTTGCAGCGGATGCTGCGCATCCCTTTTATATCCTTCATCTAGATTAGGGGCCTACCGTATATATAGTCGTCGTCTCTCCCTGTATTTCCCTAAGCTAGTTCTACGCAATACCAGCGTTGTTTCTACGCCTCACTTCCTCTGAGTTCCAGTGAGTCTTCGGATACCTGGAATAGGAGAGACCCGCTTAGGCTTCGCATCGTCTCGAAGCTCGGCATTCGTCCTTGAGTTGAACTCCTCGCTACCTCGCTTGTTTCTTCGACCAGTATCGCAGCACGCTACGCCAAGACTACGCTGTGCGTTACAGCACAGCACTTACTTCCACACAATGCTTCTCACAGAGTGTCGCCATGATCACAGCCAATGTTGATGGACCTGAGGAGGACCACAACAATTTCTCTGTCGACGATGAAACTGAGAGCCAGGTACCGCCTTGTGCCAACACTCTCAAAAGGAAGCGATCAGAGTCGCATGGCAGGGAGACCCCCCTTTCAATGCCATGGACTATGATGAGGAGGATGCAGAGTTGATTAGGGCTGATGAGAATGCCTATGATGGCATCAACGTGGAAATGGTTATGGGGGAAGAATCAAACACCAGGCACAGTGCAGTGCATTTAACTATTGAGATGAGCCTTCGATTGCCGTGCCTGTAACACGCCATTCACAAACAGCGTTAACGCCAGACGACAATAACGGCCACCACCAACAATCAGCCAATCAAAAAAGTCAAGAGGGAACCAACCAGCGTTGATGCCAGCAAACAGACGAAGAACATGCTTGTCACCCCCCATCTCAATTACAGCATTATTGTTGAACCGGACTGGTTCAAAAAAGACCAGTGGCAGGATGGCTGGAAAAATAAGATCCTTCCCACTCTCTGTCTCTGGGCTGGCGCCCAAACTAACATATGGTCAAGCCCCAAAGTCAGGGTAGCTAGTGTGCTCTTACACATAATCCCTGTCATCTTTCCTGACCTGGGACTCTTTGCTATCAAGCTCACACCGGCAGACAAGTGTGTTGGAGCGGTGCGTCCCTCATCCACGTCACTATTGTTGCTGATCCCCTTCGATAGGCTTATCAACACCTTTGTAACCGGCGACATGGTGTGGGCTCAGCAGGGCTCGCACTGTGTACAAGCTTTTTGATGTTTTCGTTGAAGGAACAGATCACAGAAGAAGTTGTGGAATTCCTCAAGGACAACAGTTACCTCTACGAAGATCTCGCCTCGCATGAATCGCAGAAAGCTTTCCATGGCGACTTTGTTGTCAATTTACTTGCGACAATATATATCCCCAATGTCAAAGGTCATGTCCATGTCAAGGAGCTTTATACACATGCGCTCGCGTTCTGCGGCATAAAGGGAATATTAGGCCTTTGCTGTGCAGCAGTATTTTCCCTCTAAACTTAGTGTTTCTTGATGCTCACTCGATATTTCGAACAGATAAAGCGTGGTTTGCAGCTCGTCAATACTGTCAGATTAGAGGGCCTTGTGAAGGGCAAACCGACACCGTGCTGTCATTTGTTCAGAATTTGGACTGCTAGATGCTAGGTATCTATACACAGTTAATCCTCCGGGCACAATCTGACTATAAGCTGGTGATAGGACAATGCTAACTACCAGATGAAACAAAAGAAAAGAATAAAGAAACTAGTCTTCTGAGTGAGTGAGAATACTTAGTCAATTGGCTCCCCGGTTATTCTTCCTTTCCCGACTATTGTCTAAGGAAAAAGGGTTGGCTTTGTTCCTAGCTATATGTGAAGGTACCACTAATCTATCCTACTGCTAAGATTCTAGTAACAGACTAGAGAAAGATACTAGATGTACTAGATATAGAGAAATGTAATAACTTGTAAGCTCTACTGTGCTCCAAGTACTACTGCTGTGATAGGGGCTATAAGCCGAAAAGGGAGCTTATGTGGTGATGTAATATACACCAACAAAGTGTGGGATGATCTCTAAAACTGATACAGATATAGGCCAAAGAGTAATAAAATGCCTATTAAGGTGTTAGGGGTGATTCCTGGGAATCTGTGGTGGCTATGCTTCTGCTTGAAGCGTGAGAAAATACTAGTTATGGCTCGCAGTTCACACACAATATTGGTTATTGGATAAACCTCTCTATTGGGCAACTGGAGTGAATATGAGTCACAAGGTATAGCAGGTGATTCCTAATGCAAGTGTTCCCAAGTATTCCTAGGCTAGATTTACTTAGGTTACAGTTGGCAGAATGTGCCCACTCAGAAACAAGATCAGGGAATCTGTATTGGTGCTGTTTTCTGCTTAGTACAGACTACCAAAAGTGACTAGCTAAGTCTTATCCTAGACTAGTCTAATGCAATACTAACTACTTTAGCTAGATTGCTGATGGGTGAGTTCCAGAAAGGGACTTTATTGTCTCTAAAATGGACTCTGTGAACTCTGAAATGAGCTTCTAAAATAGGCTTTCTTGGTGACCAAATCCACTCCTTATATACATAATTACATGTGGCTGTGTTACTATATACAGACACCTATGGGCTGTGCACTCTACTCTGGCTTACCAAGCACAAGCAATATGATTGGTCTGCCGAGATGATGATTACTAAGGCAAGGGATAGTGGCTGTGCACAAGGGCCAGTGGTTTTGCACAGGTATAAGACTATGTGTTGCCATGACAACGCTCAAACCCTATAATTATGTAAATAGAGCCACACAAAATCCCATGCTGTGCTGGAATCATGTGACTTCATTACTGTGCAAATACTCAGGGGCTTGCCTATAAAAAAGCTAATACTGATCTACATAACTAGTGTAGTGAAGCTAATAGACTGGATATCATCAGAGATTTATTCATATCTCTGGAAGGAATAAAACTGGGAAGTTGAAACTTGGTAGAAAGGTAGTTCATACAATAGACTACCTGTGTATGGAATATAGGAATTTTCCAGCTGTTGGTTGGTCTGGAATTCTAGAGTTCAGGTCAGGACTCAGCATGATATTAATTTCGTGCAGGTCAGCGCCCTCCCACCTTGTTCAACAAACAAGCGGGAAATGTCACAATGGGCGAAAACTCCTTTTCAGAGCAAAATTGGGCAGATGCCACACGAGGAATTACTTGCACAGCAGAATGTCGCTCCGATGCCCAGCTCCATGACATTCTCTGCAAAGTACAACAGGTTGCACATGAGTTGGCACAGGGTGGTGATGAGCAGATGGACAATGATTGTTTCGAGGATGAATATGTATGTCGCCTTGTCATTTTGCTGAGTATACTAACATGGATTATTCAGGACAATTCTCACTGGTCCAACCACTGCCATTACAGTGCTGCAGGTCTTGTTTCCGTGTTGCTGTTCGAGCTTTCTGCTCCGTCGCTTCATTACCGCATACCCTCTACTGCTTCAATCCCCGCACCAATATCAAATCCACACCTGACGGACCTTCTACGCTGTCATCGTCTTGTTATGTTCTCTCTATCGAAGTCGTTGCTTGCTTGGGTTGCTTGGCAATTGGCTAATATTTTGTTCATTTTTCTACCACTTTCATGCTAAGTTACTGTACTAGCACTGTTCCTTGTTTTGCTCCAATTTCGGAATATAATGTTTGGTTTCACTCACCCAAGCCGGAAAGCACCCAAGCGAGAAAGCTGTAAAGTGGGAAAGCCAAAGGAGACACGAAGTCACAGACCTACTGAAAGTGTGAAAGTGTGTGCAAAGTAAACTTCAAAGATTCCAGACCTACTTTGAAAGTCGATTTTACTTTATGCGCATGAGGATGAAAGTGCTCGTAAAGTGGCTGTAAAGTGGCTGTAGGATTTGCTGATGTGGGAAATAGCATGGATATGAGTACAGGTCAGGATTTCCCTACCCTCCTCAAACCTGCTACGAGGGGCAAGTAGCACCATCCATTGTTGTTGTGTGTGTTATGTCATACTATTGGGTGCCTGCTGTCCAACTCTCCTCATGCTGTCATATACCCATGTATTGTAGTTCATCTACAATCTTGCAATGTACAGGAGATAGGTTGATTGTCACTATACATTATCTTAGTTCACCCTAGGTACAGGACGACTCGGAATATATTGCAAAATGTTCTAACTAACCAGAATGGTACTCAACCGTGTTAGGATTGTCTGTGCTGATACTCCAACCAGCTTCAATGTAGCTTTGTGTATTTCGCCATATGTGCTCAAAGTGATTTGCCAAGTCTTGTCTCAGCGTGGGTTGTCGCAATGTGTACGCCTTCAGTCCTTCCTGCAATGCGGGATTGTCTGTTGTAACGAGTGCTTGCCTTTCAAGCCACCACTCTGACTGCCAACATAGAAACTGTAAGGTGTGACACTGCTCTTCGACCAATAGTTTGACCTCTTCTGCCCAGCAATTGGCGCAGGCTCGAGCCTTGCACCATTTGAGATGAATTGCTGTGTATGCTGTCAGACAGCAAATAGATTTGACCACAAAAACATACCATCTTGCAGCCCTTCATCTACTTGCGTGCCATCAGTGTAGCCACATGTTAGCCAAATCCACAAAAGTCTTCATCATCCTTTGGTTGGTTGGTCCTCAGTCCCATCAGTCATAGATTGAATGTCTTCCTTCTCGAGAGGGTGGAAAGTGGTCGCCCAACCAACTTTACCAAGAGGTGGAGACAATGCTGACAATGCGTTGTATGTGGCACGATATTTTGCAGCACTGGCATCAACTGTGGTGTCAACTGATTTGAGGGAGTTACGGGCCCAGGTGGTTGCACTCTGTCCATGCAGGAAACGGTCTTTGAAACGTAACATATAAGCACGAGAGCAGAGTGCTTGCCGCAATTCTTTGAGTGCATCATAGGCCTGACCTGTCCGAAGCTTCCATTCAGTCTCTTCCAAGTTAACATCACATGGAACTTGGCGACGTAAAGTGGATGGGAGCCAAAGACGGAAGCTCTTGGGCCTTGGAAGCTGTTCAGAATTGAGGGCAGCCTTGACACGAATTGAGCCGATGGAAGGAATATATAGAGTTTGGACATTGGTCCAAGCTTCGATCTGCCTCAGAAGTCCATTGCTGCATTGTAGCAGCTTTGCCTTCTGTTGGTCGGTAGGATGGATCCCTTGTTTCTCCGAATCGGCGTGAAGATGTCGTCTTCGAACATTAGCTATGAAAACACCCAAAGATCCATCAACACTCACTGTTGTTCCTCAAGGTCGATCCCCATACTAATCAAAACACTTGGCAAAATATCCATGTGAACGAGCGCTGTGTCTGGCAAATCGATTTCATCTCTTGCTAGCTGCAGACGTATAGAAGCTTGCGTGACCACTAATCAACTCTGGATTAGTGTGAGCTCGGATAGAAGAGAGAATTCAATACTGTTCAACTTGATCTCAAAAGGATTCAGCTTTGACATGTTGTTCTCCCAGGCCATGATGTCTGCTCTCCATTGCGAGAGCTGTGTGCTGTACCGTTCCTTCAGAGAATTTTTGAATTCACGGAGGTCTTCCTGGTGATTGTTTCATTCAGGCACAGCTTCCATAATTTTCCAGTATATCATTTCATCTAGATGAGGCTTCTAAGAGACTTGCAAGACGGTCGTAATATATTCACTTACCTAATCCAATGAGCTTTTTTCAGTTACCATCTCCAATGAGATCATTGAGAGTGTCACAATGGTGACCTGGTCCCATCTCCTTGGCACTAGAAGTGGCTGCATTGAGGGTTGCCCAGCCTCGCTCTGATGTCGACGTTGTTGTCATGTTGTCGCTGTTGGAGTGGGGGTGTTGTTGTTGGGATGGCCATGGTGGATGGGGTGTGATGGTCGTGCCACTGCATCTTGATGTGGGGGTCATGGCTGTCCCACCATGTTGTTGCGTCGACATGCTGGCAGTCATGCCAGCTTGTCGTCAACATTGTCAATGTGGTGGTGTTACGGTCTACGAAGGGGGTACACTTTTTCCTTGATTCTTTTGCTTGTCCTCGTCTTCCGTTTCTCTACAGACTCGTCTCTTTACCGTACGCGATTGTATTCGTAGTGGAGTCGTCCTCCACCACTACCAGATACGCTCTCTCGATCTCTTTCTCCTTTGACTCACATGGCGCCCCGCCCATACCATATTAGGACCTCCGTTCCGTCTCCGCCACTGTCACCTTATTCAGACTTCGTAAGGCAGTGGCATAGCCTTTCCTTTTATATTCGTAGATCGCTATCTCGTGCTGCGCACTCATAGCCTCTTGCTGCGGATAGCTGCGCATTCAACTGCGCTTTACTGCGGATGCTGCGCATCCCTTTTATACCCTTCATCTAGATTAGGGGCCTACCGTATATATAGTCGCTGTCTCTCCCTGTATTTTTCCCTAAGCTAGTTCTACGCAATATCAGCGTTGATCTTGCCTCACCACCTCTGAGTTCCAGTGAGTCTTCGGATACCTGGAATAGGAGAGACCCGCTTAGGCTTCGCATCGTCTCGAAGCTCGGCATTCGTCCTTGAGCTGAACTCCTCGCTACCTCGCTTATTCTTCGACCAGTATCGCAGCACGCTACGACAAGTCTACGCTGTGCGTTACAGGTGGTGGTGGTGATGCTGCCGCATCCTCGTTGTTGACGATGTGGTGGTGGCAGCAATGGCTCGAAGGTTTGGACGCCTTAGTGTGACACATGATGACATAATCATGACTCGCAAAAAATTAACAAGTCCAATCCAACATTATAATGTAATTAGCATTTTATATAGTTCTACTATTAGAATCTATGTAATGGCTACGATAATTGAGTAATCTGTACGCTGTCGGACTGTGTGGGGTGAGCCAGCGTGCCAGTTATGTTTCCAGGGTGAATGCTGTAAATATGCTGTGATTTTCTGCCCAAATCGGAGTTTGCTGGGACTTGCTGTGCAGGGAACTTGCAAACTGTGACTCACAGTTACATCATGCTGTAATGGCTGTGTCACTTATGTGACTGTGCCAAAATCAGGGATTTGCTGATGATGTTAATTTTGCAGTCATTGTAGGCAAGATGCATGGGATTGGGTAAAGTTATCATTCGTTCCCATAGATGGACGGTCCACTGACATGCAATGTCATACGAGACATTGAAGACTTTGATTGATGTGTTTCTGACTGCTGAAAAAAAGAGGTAGTCCATAGTGGCGCTCATTTAGGCTATGCTCAGACTCTTTGGAAAATCTGAAAAAATGTTGCAGTGGGATTGTAGTGGGCGGCATTTGAATATAATGCCTGCCTCTCGCCCTTCTCAATGCTCTGCAAGACTTCAATCCTTCACGAATATGCCTTTCTTCATGGCTGGCAAGGCTCGATCCTGTAATGCACAGCATAGTGTTAACATGGCATGCTGCGATACGGGGTGAAGAATGTGCAAGGTATAGACGAGGAGTTCAACTCAAGGACTGTGCTGAGCTTCAAGATGATGCAAAGCCTAAGCGGGTCTCTTCTATCCACAGGTACCTGAGAGGCTTTCTGGGACTCGAAGGTGGTGGACTAGAAACAACGCTGATATTGCGTAGAACTAGCTGGGGAATTACAGGAGTGAAATGACGAGTATTTATACGGTAGGCCCCTAATCTAGATGAAGGGTATAAATGGATGTGCAGCATCTGCAGTCCAAAGGGCTATGTATGCGCAGTATGCGCAGCTACATGGCGATGAGTGCGCAGCACAAATCAATGAAATATAAAGAGGCTATGCCACAGCCTAGAAGTCTGAATAAAGGGGCTGTGGTGGAAATGGAACGGAAGTCTAAAAGAGGTATAGGCGGGGCGCCATGTGAGACAGAAAGAGATGGAGATCGAGAGATGTATCTGGTAGTACATGTGGAGGACGACTCCACTATGAATACAGCCGCGTACGGCAAGAGAACGAGTCTAGGGACGAGTGAACAAGAAAGAGTAAGGAAAAAGTGTACCCCCTTCGTAGACTGTAACAGATCCAATGCAGATGCACAGAAGACCCCAGCTCCGAATGCCATTCCAGCCTCTCCAGCATGCTGGGGTGGTATGCCCCCAAATAAACAGTGTAAAGTAGTCAGTCAGTATGGGGTGCTGTCCCAGAGGAACAAGCAGATAGAAAGTGGGTGTGAGTATGACTTGTCCCAGGGGTTTCTAGAGGGAGTTGTATAGGTAGAAGGTGTAACCAAGACATGTCGAGTAGTGGATGTAGATGTCTGAAGGTAATCTGGACAGAAACAGGAACGGATGATAATGGAAACAGATATCTGTGCCTCAGTCAGCTGATGGATACGGATGGAAGGTTTGGACGATGTACGATGACGACCAACAAGACCTTTGTCGAGAAGAGGATCAGAATCAGACAAAGAACCACAAAAAGGAGATGTATTTGTAGCTAGTACAAAGGTTTTTATAGTCCAGGGCATGCCCCAGACTGTATCTGAAACTCTAACAGAGAATGATGACAGGCGGAGTCTGTACCTACGAAAACTTCTAAGTTCAAGGGCGAAACCACAGGCAGTGTCAGAAAATACTACGTGATCGTTAGCACAAGGGGGATAAGGAGGAACCCGTCATCCCTCCATTGGACAACGACTCTGGGTCGTCCAAACCCATCCAATGATACGTATAATCGCAACACTGCCTCTAAAAAGTTATAGTCATTTCTAGGACACATGAAAGGGGACAAATAATGAGAAAGAAATGAATCTGCATCACCGACATCGAGCCCGATCAACAATCTGAGGATGGATAGCCATGGAAAGCTGAATATGGACCTTGGACTACACTCGGATGGACACGGAAGGGAATGAACAACTTGATGATGCTAGTCTCGTATCTGGAAAGTGGTGAAAAGAGGGAATACAACTGTAGAGAGCGTCCAGCTCCTACAACGGCGTGGAAGAGGTAGCAAGGCTGCTCCTGGCCCCATGCCTCCACCCGCACCTCCCCCCACAGCAGATGTGTCTGCCCCCGACCCGCTGGTTCCTCCCCCTACCAGGAAGCCACCAACTGCAAATATTACATGGGATGGGAGATGCATGGACTTGCTGGTCACATGGATCACCTCACGGGCTGCTGATTGTCATATTTTATTTCATGATTGTTCCTCATCGACGTTGACGAAGTTCGCCCCCAGTGACAAGCCATCAGGCAAGAATAAAAAGGAAGTCTCTGCAGCGATTGCGAAGCACATCTTCAAGGATGAACCTGAACACTCCAGTGCATATGCAGCAGACCCAGCAAGATATGTTACCTCTGTAATCAACCACTTGGGGACGTAAGTACTCCAATCAATTTATTTAGTATTTCAATTAATCTGAGATTGATTCTCAGTCTCAAGTCCAAGTATTGTGAGCAACGTGCGCAGTTCAAAAGTACTGGAAGTGGTGTTTTACCCCAAGCTGATGGGGACATGGATGCGCCTGCCCAAAACCTTCTTGGTATGTTATGTCATCACGCCGACCATGTCGCTCACCAATCCTCATTTAGAGGATGTTCTCCATGTCTTTCTCTACTATCAAGATCTTGATGCCATCTGGCATGGCATCCCCTCATTCAATAGCGAGCTCATTTCTTCCAAGCTGGGGGTCAACCACACAGAAAGGCTACTGAGGATCGTTAAACCTGGTGCCAAAGCACCAGCGGATGAACACGAGGATGATGAAATGCAAGAGGACAATGCTGAGAAAGCAGCTGGAGTGCCTGTGGCCGCAGGGGATGTTGATGAACACGATGAGGATGACAATATGCCTGGGGTCGAAAACAATGATGATCAGTCCATGGGAGACGCAATGGCTGTACATTCCTCTTTGTCTACGTCTACCTCAAACTTACTCTTTTGTCAGAACTTGGATGTGGTTTCGAGGCACGGGGGAGATCACAACTTGTTGGAACTTCCATCGTTCACACTCAAGGACAATGGAAAGACACCCATACAGGATGGGCGCAGCACATTCCGGCATAATCCATACTCACGTCCACCTAGCACTGCAGGTTCACCCTTGATGGCTCAATTCGGGGAGCTAGAATGGCAAAGCGAGGTGCTCCTCAGTGACAGCAAAGGGAACACTGTGAGCTCATGTGCAGCGCTGCGGTACAACTTTGCAATTCGCAAGCAAGAACTCGATAACCAACGGGAGGAGCGGATAGCCAAACAAGCAAACACCGAAGTTGAATTCATGCAAGAGCAAGAGCTCAGGAAGCTCAACATCCAGCTCAAGGAGCATGAGGAGCGTGTTCAAGAGTGACAGATTGAGGTGCTCCACTTGCAAATCCAGTATCAACATGCCACTGCTGCTAGTATGCTGGCTAGTGGTACTAATGCTCCTACCGCTGGTTCCTCATCTGCTGTCGGCCTGGGTCTTCCATCATCACTCCCCTCCATCTCACTGATTGCTCCACCTGCTGGCCCCTTATCATTATCAGATTTCTTGTCATCCCCCAGGTCCAGTGGAGTTTAGTTTATCATTATGGACTGCACAGACCAAGCGCTGTAATTTCTTTTTTTTGCATGTTCGTTTGTCTCACTCCTTGTACACAGTACATATATTCAAATATATGTGGTGAATTTATCACCATTCACATCAAACTCCAAGTCCAAGTGCTGTAAACAAATCTTGCATCAACTCCACATGGAAGCACTGTCCTGGTGTACCATCAGGAATCTCTACAACCACAGGATCCAAGTCCCTAGGAAGGTCACGAGCCTCCTCTTGTGTCCATCCTGTTGACGACTCCCGACCTAACATGTCTTCAAATCAGATGATCATGTTGTGCAGGATGATGTAGTATTGTACCCAGTGCACTACATACATTGTGTCATCCTGTGATTGGATGCACATACAGAGCTCACAAAGTGACTGAAACCATCCTTTTAGCACTGAGAATGCATGTTTTACACACATGTGAACCTGGAGCTACGTCATTCAAATTTCTGATTTGACAACAGATCACTTTTACCTTTGACAGATGATGGTTATAGATCTTTTGTGGTTGTGACACTGCCGCTGTTCATGTTGCCTTGAAAGGCACAGCACACCATGGTCGTGTTGGGTAAGCACTATCCGTCCATATCCACTGACCCTCCAAAATCTGCACCTCCAGATCTCCCACTATCTCTGTGCCCTGGAATGCATATGCATCATGGACGCTTCTGGGGTGGCCTAAGCCATAGTCGACAATGAGAAGATTATGCGACATCACAACGAGCTGTTGTGGTGCCTCAGTACCCAGCAACCACAGGCAGTATAGTAGTACATATCCCATATACCTGACAACTTAAGGAGTATCTTGATTTTCTGTTGTAGAAAGTCTCACCATAGCAAGAAGGCTTCTCGAACAAGTTGATCATTGATCCGTCGGCAGCAAAAATCCCCCCCCAACAAACCTTTGTGCCAACTCTGCATCCAGGGAACCCTCTGAGGGGATGAAAATGAAGTCGTCGTGCTGTTCAAGAAGTGTGGCCATTACATGGTTCATATAATTCACTATGGAATCAATGCTGATGCCTGCCCATTGGGCTACGTCCTTGGTTGATATTGCATTTCCATAGTGACCCGCACAGTTCAAAAAGATCCTGAGTTGGACCGCGACTGGCAGCTGCAGTTTGTTTGATCTCGACTTGAATATTGGATTGTCACTGATGTGGTCCAGGATACAGTTGAAGATTTCGGGATCAACATGAACCTTTTGCCAGAAAAGATGAGGGTGGAATTCTGCAAAATGTTCGAGAAGGTGGAGTTGTGATGCACACATTGGTGGCTCAGCAATGTGGTTCAGAACATGGGCTCATTGAACTTTGTCCCAAAGCGCCTCAATTGCACCCAGTGGGTACTGGTAACGTCAATCTCTCTCCTCCGTTGAGTCAATTGATTCTGCTGACTGGCTACTTCCATCAGATTCAAGATTGAATAGGATTGGGGAAATGGGAGTGGGGGGGGGGAGATGAAAATCAAGTCTTCATCCAGATCACTCTCGTCCTCATCATCATCTGAGTCATCCAGACTTTCATCTTCTGCATACTGTAAGTTGTCCCTTTTTCGTGTCATGACATCGAGTTTTAATGTGTCGAGTTTGTTCAGCAGCTGGTTCTTCTTGGATACACAAGGCATGGGGGTGTCTGGAGGGGGGGGTGGGATTCTTATCAGCCTTATGTATTCTGAGTGATCTATTCTATTTTTTCCTCGCAAGGTTGAGGGTCTCTGCAACTGTGAGTGACAGGTTCGGCACATGCTTGGGCCGCTCGGCATTAGTTGAATTAAAACTCAGATCACGAAGTTCATCCGCTCTTTAGATTTTTGGAATAGCACAAGAATAGCTTGAGTATAGCTCGAGCATAGCCTAAGTGAGTACCACTCATGTTGATGTAACTGTCCATTGACGTCAGCTCCCATCGTTATATATTCGTTGTGAATGTACATACTGTTCTCCTTTTTGGAGGTCACCGACACTACAAGGTGACTTCATCTCATGATGTGCACAACACACGCTCCCCACACCAGTGGCCACAAGTCCTTTGGTAGACTTATGTAGATTCCACTCTGTTTACCATGCTATGGCTTGAGCACATGCTTTTCTGTAGATAAGTCATCTATAACTGAGTCTAGACAAAATCTACAATTGGTACTGACCTCCTGGCAGAGGTTAGCATGTTCACAAAGATACAACTTGTATGACAGTTCTTCCACAAAATAACTCCAGCCTCAGCTAAGGCTTGGGTCAATCTTGTCGTTTGATATGGCTCTCCGTTTCAGACAGAAGTTGGCGTTGATTGCAACAAAAAGTGCATAAAGCCACCTGCATGTTGTCAGGGCCAGTGTAACTAAGAGCACCAAGGACGGATACTTACTGCTTCTCTTTGTGCACCTTACACCAGTTGTCAGGGAGATTTTTGCCTGACTGTGGGCAGGCGGGGCATAGTACAGCACATTGTCCTTCTTGTGTGGTCCAAACCATCAGGATCGTGGCCCTGCCCAGATCATTTCAATACCTTCAGATGATGCCATTTGCGCACCATTCACATGAACTGTTCGTACTGATCCTGGTGGTGGTTTCTGATCAGATATATTCGCGTGATACTGGATCTTCAACATACCTTTGACGGTGATAAGCCAGTATTGTTGACATGGTGTGAAAGAGAATTATAGTAATGATAGACTGATATCTTGGATTCGAGTGAAAGGAGGTGAAATTCTTCTAGAAGATTTAAAGTGGCTGCTCTTCATGGTTGTTGGGTACTGGCAGGAAAGAGGCGTTAGTGCAAGAGTTGTTGTGCAGGGGTGTCTGCGGTGTCACAACCACAGAATCGTAAAGCCATGGAATGTATACCATTGTTGTGGAGAATAACAAAATTGTCAGCATACAGGATTTTGGGCAGGTAACACGTCTCCCCAGCAGAATGCCCCAGCTGGATCATAAGCCCAAGCTCCTTGAGTGACCTTTGGACCCAATATGTGCCAGTCCATTCCTGTGTTCAAATGCCAAAAAGTATCACATGTATGGAAATGAAACTCACCTTGACTGAGTGGACAGGTTGATTCCTGTGTTGCAACAGGATATGCGTTTTGCAATATAAGTCTACTGCCAGGCAATCATCACAACAGTACATTGCAACCTTTGTCATCTTGCAACCTGCGCATGTTGTAATACAGCTATGGCCTTCCAAATGAATGAGCTCACGAAGGAAGCTATCTCGATCCTCCATCATCCAGGCAAGGAGGATACTCGGCCGCTCCTTTAACCAAGTGTCAACAATTAGTAATCAAAACAATGTTCTTGCTTACCAAGGTCACTTGTTCCCCAGCGTCACGGTCCCTTACCTCAGGGTCAACGCCAGTTGCAAAATCATCAACACCAGAGGACAAGTCACCAAAGCCCTCCTCTGGTGGGTCAAGCATTTTTTTGTTAGTTGCCTTTGGTGCTTTGTACACTTTGTTCGCTACACAAAGCGTTCCTGATGAGCTTGATTGTATCTTCAGGTGACGTCCCAAAGTCTCTGGTGCAATCTCTGTAACGCACAGCATAGTCTTAACGTAGTGTGCTGCGATACGGGGCGAAGAACGTGCGAGGTATAGACGAGGAGTTCAACTCAAGGACAGTGCCGAGCTTCGAGACGATGTGAAGCCTAAGCGGGTCTCTTCTATCCACAGGTACCTGAGAGGCTCTCTGGGACTTGAAGGTATGAGACTAGAAATGATGCTGATATTGCATAGAACTAGCTGGGGAATTACAGGAGTGAAACGACGAGTATTTATACGGTAGGCCCCTAATCTAGATGAAGAGTATAAATGGATGCACAGCATCCGCAGTCTAAAAGGCTATGTATGCGCAGTATGCGCAGCTACATGGCGATGAGTGCGCAGCACAAATCAATGAAATAAAAGGAGGCTATGCCACAGCCACGAAGTCTGAATAAAGGGGCTGTGGCGGAGACGGAACGGAAGTCTACAAATGGTATAGGCGGGGCGCCGTGTGAGACGGAAAGAGATGGAGATCGAGAGATGTATCTGGTAGTACATGTGGAGGATGACTCCACTACAAATACAGCCGCGTATGGCGAGAGAACGAGTCTGAGGACGAGTGAATGAGAAAACGTAGTAAAAATTGAGTACCCCCTTTGTAGACCGTAACAATCTCAACTACATCATGATGCACTTTGAACTCCTTGAGATGCTTGAAGTGCAATCTGGTAGGCGCTCTGATGTGAGATTCATGTCCTTCTCTCTCGCTGGCTAATCTGAGTTCTAGACCAAGCAGAACATGCAAGAGAAGGTCACTTTGCAACTCACCATTATTTACAAGGCTTCTATCCCCACTGGTTCCTGTCATCACCATTGTATGTGGTATGTGAATTTGGCGATGGTGACTTTCTGTTTGCCTGCAGCATGGAGATCCTGATGGTATTGTCTGTGGAGATTTTGCAAGGTATTGGGCTGTTTTGCTTGGCCGCATTCTGCTTCTGACGGCAACTTTCCTTGCTTACAACATGGTGACACAGTACTGTTACATTACTTTTCAGGGATTCTAGCCTAGACTGTTTTTGTCATGATATTGTGGAAATTTTGCAAGATGTAAGTTTCCTGTTCCTGTTTCTCATTTATACAAGTAGGCTATGACTGTCAGTGTTGTTATTGTTTATTTCTTCATTTCAACCACCCATCATGCCAAGTGTCGAGCCACTGAGTGACGCTGTACCCCCCCAGGACCAGATCACTGTTGGTTGTGAGTTTTCGGTGTAAATTATATGTTCTGTTCAATGTCTCATGTTTTTGTTTTCAACAGCACTTCTTGCCGACATTCATCGGGCAATTATTCCAATTCATCATGCTGATTGCCTCATTGCTGCCATCCATCAGCGCACATCCTATCTACTGTGGGAGGCATTGGGGGCACCATCTGATCCAGGTTAGTTTCCATTGCACTTTCTTGTGAACCCCTGCTGACTGATCTCACATTGTCACTAGCTGAACATCCTGTCATCCTACCATGCAACTTGAATGTCGTTGTACCCAGCAACCATGGTGTCAGCCACATCAGCAAACCTACATTTTTTTTGGATCATTGAAATCAATGACAAGACTGACAGGCCTAAATGGCCTAATTAATGATAGATTGACCTAACTGACTGAACTGATTTACTGACAAGCTGATAAACTGATTTATTGAATGGACTGGTTGACTAACTATCTATCTAGCTGACAAATTGACAAATCTGACACATCTGACTGACTGACCAACTGACCAACTGAGGTGACTGACTGAGATGACTGACTGATCAGCTGATGGGCTAATGGGCTGACTTGGCTAATTGACTGACAACCTGACTAACTCACTGACTGATATAACTGGTTGACTGGTTGACTGACTGACTGATCAGATGACAAGACTGACAAGACTGACCAGATGATGAATTGATTGACTGGCTGGACTGATTGGACTGATATCACTGGTGAATTGATAAGCTGATATGCTGATAACTCTGAGAATGCTGATAGCAATGAATTACTTATGAATGATAGCACTGATAGCATGCTGTCAGTCAAGTCAGACATCTCAGCAAGGTCATTGATTTGATAACTCAGAAAAAATGTAGGTTTGCTGATGCAGTACAACGGGTTCATTTATGTCCAACCAGATGAAAAACAATGCGAGGGTCGGTTCTACATTGTTACGCATGATAGATTGGTGGGCATTATCTCGCATTGGTATGTTTCATTCAGTCACAACACCGAGATAAATCCTATTTTATTTTAGGATCAACACAGTGCCCCTTGTTCTCCATGTCAAAGGTGCCATCTATGCAAAGTACAGCACCAGATCTCCCACTCTCGGATCTTGCAAACTCCTCTGCTCTCGTCCCAAATCCTGCAACATTAACTTCAGCATCTCTCATCATTCCTCCCCTCACAAATCTTGCAAGTCCTCAAGATCACGTATCATCTCTTCTACCCGATGTGATTGGTTCCATCAATGGCCCCACATTCATGACTAATCCAATGTTCAATCTGTTTGACATCACAAACTCATTCTTGAATGGAAATGATGTCGCCTTTCCTCAGGCTGGTTCAATGCTCGGTGACACCTTGAATCCATTTACGCCTGGGATGGGTGCAAACATGATGAACCTGACACCATTAGGCATAGGGGCTGTGTCCACCGTGGGCTCAGGATTATCACTGTCAAACATGAACCACAACAGATCCATCACATCAGGCTTCCAGCACTCTCCAGTCAACCCGTTGCATTTTAACCCTTTCCCCGACATCAATGCATTTCAATTGCCAATGGTTGGTGACATGGACTATGGGCTTGGCGCAGCAATCCAAAACCCATACTACTTCACCAGTCTTCCTGGTGCATCAAATATATCTGCCTACGCAACAGTCCCAGTACCGGATGCCCACAGCCAGCTCGTACCACCTACACAGGCTACTACCTCTTCTGCATCGTTACGGCTTCCATTGTTACCAAGCCCTCTAGGGCCGAATTCCCCCCCTGCACTGGCTTCGCCCCCACACTCTCCTGGTGTAGGAACCCATGGTTCCTTGTGGTCGTATCCTCCCTCCTTCCCACATTTCAGTTAGCTGCCAGTCGTCCACAAAGACGTCATCAATGCTGTCTGTGTTGTCCACGACCATCCGAGTCATGTCCAAGGTTCATCTGTCTTACCCACGTTCATCTGTTAGTATCTGTATCCATTCCGTGCATTGGACTGACATATCCATCATGGACCATGACTTTTCATGTCATTTATCTTGTTTTGTTTGCTTACCATACAACTTGACCTCTTTCATGCACCATTGCCATCATATGTGGTCTCAGATCCGTTCCATGTTACGATTCTCTTTCCCTTTTTCTTTTCTTGTACTATATGAGACTCATTGCTACTCATCTCTTATCTCCACGGACTTATCTTTCACTTATCATTGATGACTCACTTTCCCTTCCCATTGTTCCGTCGGCATTCTGCCTCCTTCCAATTGCTTAGTCATCATTCCTTCCATCGTATTCCATCATTTTCTTTACTTGCCCTAAAGGCTTACATATCCAACATATATAAGCCCTAGATACAACTCAAGTGTTTCCTCACGCTTGAGCTCCTTTGTATTTCTCTTGTCTCAATTAATCGCTCTTGCCTCCCTTCGAACCTCTGGTATTAAGCCCAGTAACCTTGAACCCCTCGTGAACGACTCACTTGGGCATTGACCCTTTGAACCCCTTTTGATTCTATAAGCCTTCATCGTGCTTCTGACTCGACACTCGTCTCTCTCCTCAACTTATCAAAGGCTACGCTCGTTCCTACCCGGACCAAGCGTAACATTCCATCAGTGCGGACCAGTCTCAGGCCCTCGTATAGTGCAGGGCAGATGGGCTTTTTACTGGGAACGACATTGCGTATTCAGAAAAAGAGTTTTGTACACCACCCACGCATGATCCCACCTCCAAAAGTTTTCCTTAGTTACAGGTCCTGCTGTCATGACGAGGATTTAGGTTCGGATGCAGTCCAGGGTTTGCCTTGGACTATAAAAAGATTGGTACTAGCTACGAATAAGACACTTTTCTGCCCCACTTTGTCTAATCTCGTATAAAGGCATCGTTTGCCTGGCTCCTTCATCGTCTTTCTCTCCGCATCCATATCCATCGCCATCTGAGGCATGGACCTTTCATATCCATGTCTGTATCTGTTTTTGTCCATCCGGATTCATGCTGGACAACCTGTTTACTGTGTCAGATAGTCTTGTCACTACCTCTTCTACTTTACCAACCTACTAGAACCTCTGGGATGAGTCTAACTCGCACCCACACCCACACCTTTCCGTCTCTCTTCATAGAGGACACATTCACCCCATTTCTTATCACTACACCGGTACAGCATGGCAGCAACCCCTCTCTAACATTGTCCATACACAGCCTGTTGAGATCAACTTACGACACACCCAAGTTGCTGTTATGAGACTGGCTGACAACACTCCGTTGGGACGTTCAAAGTGGAAGCCCATACCTTCACTGCATGCCACATGAGACAATCTCATTGGTAATGAAAACTGTGTCCCCCATTTGGAGACAGAAGGGACAAAAGGTGGTAAGACAGGGAAACACATGTGAGAAACTGAATCTTCCAACCAAGCACCAACCAAAAAGAATACAAAAAAAATAAGGTGACAGTGGATCATGAGCCCAAGGATGCAGTACCAAAAAAACAAGTAAGCTGCTACAGCCATTCCGGTTGTTTACTACATACTTAGTCTATTTACAGAAAGCAAAAGGTGTCCAAGGAAAACTAGGTTGGGCGTGCGTATGGGAAGATTTAGAGTATTGCTTGATCGTCGCTTCTATCATAGATACATTGCTCTCCCTTAATCAAAGTTTGTCTATTGTGTTAACTTGTGTGTCAATGAAACACTGCACAAACCGCATGCAAGTATCATGGAGCTCAAAATACATAGTACCTAATCTAGTCTAACCATACTGCAACTCTACCTATAGTCCGAGTCTCATTCATTCAGTTACAGCTGTCATCTAAAAGGAAATTACCACATTGTAGCATTTATTGTGCAACTTGAAACATCAAACAATGGCTGTAACCAAAAAAACTGGCAGGTGGTGAGGGTTAGCAGCCCAAACTTCAAAGAAAAACATGGTATTGTAAACGGACATGATGCAGAACGGTTGATACTGCAAGGAGGCACGAAGCGGTGTAGAGACTGGTATGTCTCTATGGTCGTATCCCTCCTTTTCAATACTCTCCATCATCTTGTATGTCCCCCTTTACCTATTCTGTCTATCACGGACTATGTCCACTGTATTGTTTGTACTGTCCTGTCGTCTTTGTTCCATTTCAGGTCTTATTGTTTGATCACATACTAGTATTACCACCGACCTTTGAGGGTTGGTCTTTCTTCCATTCTAGTTCCTTGATCGTAGCTAGGGTCCGGGTATACCCAGACTATAAAGTTTGTATCAATTGGAATTGAATGGAGCTTCCGTTTGGCTCACAACTATCATCACCGTCACCATCTACCGTCTATCATCTTAACTCTTTCTGCTCATTTTCCAACATCTTAACGCTTTGTCTCTCTTCACTGTCGTATCTACTGTCAACCGGTCTACCAGTCTATCTACTCGGACTACTTCCCAATGACTGGACTTCGACTGGACTACTGAGTCATCCTCGCTGGTCTTCTTTTCACCTGTCTCCCCACTTTCTCAGAGTCCCTTCTCTCACAAGCTAACCCAGTAGGACTTGTCCTACCAGACGGACTAGCAGCTTTACAACTGGAGCCCACCGCAAGGGACTCACAACAGGGTTTCAGACAAAGAAGTCTCCGACCTATGGCTCAGCGCCAGGAACTTGAACACTTCCTCGATTGTTTTCAACATTTGCAAATCAGCGATGAGTCCAAACTCCTCCAGCCGGTAACGCCCCACAATAATGGGTGTCAAGGCAGCTTGAAGATGCTACATATGTTTTGTTTGTTAGACATCTTGACGCGGCTAGAGTTCAAGGCCCGAATCTCTGCAATCGCTTTAACACTCGTCTTCACCACGATGCCCAGGCCCCCCAAAAATCCCCCCGCTGCCGCTTCCTCTGCCACCGGAACCACTGGAGGCAAGAACATCAAGATCCAATGGGAGAAGAACTACGCCTATCGGACCGATCGGTTAATCGAGTGGTGTCGAGACAACCCCGTCAAACGCATCAAGCTCTGGGGTGATTCAACTCAGAAAGCAAACACGGATGGACGTTCCAAGCTTCAAATGTCAACACACAAGTCAGTTCTGTATGCAGAACTGGCTGAGTATATCTTCAAGGATGATGAGCAGTTTGCGGAGCGGTGGCAGCAGGATAGTAAGCCATTCGTAGCGGGCACGGAACGCCGCGAAAAAGAGTATGTATTCACTTTGCTGTCTATTCCAATTAACAAGTGTTTGTAGCCTCCGCAAGAAGTATACAGAGCAGGTCAAACGTCTTGGGCAAACGGGCTTTGGGTTGACGATCGAACAGCTTCAAACGTCTGCCTACAGCAGTGTCGTTGGTGGGTATCTGTTACTTTTCGTATATGCTCAGCCAGCTTAACCCCAGACAGCCCAGATCACAGCAGATTTCCCATGGTTTGAAGACCTTCACGGATGGTGGAAGGACAACCCTGTGCGCAACAGGTCGTTTAGTACAGCACACCCTGAGCAAAATTTCGCTGCTCAGGCTGCAGTGCTGTTTGGCTTGCAGGACAATAGCATGCCGCTCGATGGTAATCAAACCCCAGGCCCATCGCTGTCGCTTCGCGACATTTTGGTCAACGCTGCTGGGTCGTCAGGTGCTCCCGAGCTGTCCTCAATTGACGCTACATCTAGTACATCGTTGGCCGCTCCTGCACCCCTCACTGTCTCCCCTGCCTTGTTATCTCTCCCCTCAGCATCCACGACAACACCAAATGATGGGGACCCCTTTGCCACTATGGACGACTCCATTTTCAACGACTTCTTGGCCTTCGACGACGACTTCAACTTCACTCCCGCTACGCTTCATGCAGGGTCTGCCGCTGCTGCACTCTCCTCCAACATGATTTCCCTTGACAACGACCCACCACCACCACGCCCACCACCTCTCGTTCCCCGCTTCCCCGAAGCGGAAGTCCAGCGAAAATTTCTGTCCCCAACTCCATCCAGCCGCCCCACCACAGACGACTCTGATTCTGACGTTGCCACCTCACGCTTACTTGCAAATCTTCAGCTCAAACGCAAAACACCGACACCGGAGGTTAGCTCAGAGGAGGTCGAACCAAAAGCATGGTTTTCCACGTCCCAAGTCTCCTCTTCCGCCACATCATCGTCTCGCAAGCGCGCGCGTACGTCAACAGTCGATCGGGTTGAGAGTGCCAGTACCGAAATGACCTCGGCGTTGATGATGAAGATCAAATTTGATCAAGAGAAGACGACTGATCGCCGGGTGGAACGTACTGCTGACCGTGACCTCAAACGATGGAACCGTCAAGAGAAAGAGTTGGGGTCCGACAAACAGCGTGATCATGAGCGCGAAATGCAGACGCGACAACATGAGCATGAGCGCAACATGGCTCAAGAGGCTCGTGATAAGCTGCGTATGGAGCTTGAGCTTCAGTGTCTGAAGGTTCAAGAGCAGGCGATAAAGCATGGTCATAGTGGTGAGGACATTATCATGTAATTTCAAACATATCTTTGTTCATACCTCACGAATTACTAGTTATGTTTCATAGTGTTCTCGTTATCTTCCTGCCCAGTACTAGTAGCTAAGTAGTACTGTCGATATACCATGTACATGTCAACAAAGTGAATTACATGTACTACGTCTCTTGCAAATGTGTGAGAGCATAG
>JBBPSJ010000267.1:0-29687 GCA_038093535.1 Boletus reticulatus
GGTCCGGAGTTACACCGGACCACTAGTATATAAACTCTTGTACTTTCTGTACTTTGCTTCATTACAAATATCAACGAAGTTTCCTCCCTCTCGAGTCTGATCCCTCTCAACCTCCATCCTCTATTCTCTACCTCTATCCCCTCTGAAATACGAGGACACGAGACTTGATAAGGGCGCGACACATACATCCTGCGCCAACGTCCTCACCCCCTCCATCTCCATCTCCGCCCCTGTCTCTGAACCTCTGACCCTACCCCTTCTCCGTCTCGGATCTCCGCCGGACTTGACCCGGAGGACCCGGACTTGACAGTATATTCGTAATCAAACTTGTCAAGATCCTTATAACATCATCATGTCTACTCGTACTTTCCGACCCTCCCGTTCCGCTGTGCTACAGACTGCCTTTGGCAGCTTGCGCACAGTTCCTGGGGAATTCATCAGCCTCACTCAACGCGCCGCCCCTTCAGCATCCTTCCGATGGCGCACCCGTTCACCCCTCTCCGCACTCACTCCACTTCCAGAAGACCGTTCTTTCGACAGTCCTCAATTCCAAGTCCCATCGGACAACGAAGAGGACTTCTGGGGCGTCGACCGCCCTGGAACTCCAGTCCCCGGATATAGTGGAGCAGCAGCAGGTGGTGGTGGTGGCGGTGGTGATGGCAACGACCCTGACCCCTCAGACAATGGCTCGTCTTCTACCTCAACTCCGGACACTGAACATCTCTTCGGAGGTAATCACGGAATTGACGACGAAGCCAACAATGTCCCCTTAGTTTTTGAACCTTTTAACCAACTCGCAACGCTATCCTCGACATGACCCGACAAGCTCTTCGTTGCAAGAATACCTCTAGCGACGCAAGAACAAAGGTCCGAGAACCGGATACCTTCGACGGGTCTGACCTGAAGAAACTCCGTTCTTTCGTCGTACAATGTGAGATCAACTTCCAAGCCAATGAGAAGTCTTTTCGGAGGGACCGGAACAAAGTCACGTTCACACAATCCTACCTCAAAGGAATGGCGCTGGACTACTTCGAACCGGACTTGCTCGCAGGTGTCGCTCCGGCAAATCGTCCCCTCTGGATGGATGACTGGCAAGCATTTCTGTTTGAACTCCAATCCAACTTCGGTCCTCATGATCCCATCGCCGAAGCAGAAGCTCTACTCGAGCAACTGCGCATGAAAGACACTCAGCGCATTTCCAAGTACATTGTTAAGTGGAATCATCTCATGAACCAAGTCCGAGAATGGGGATCCGGCGCACTCCGCCGGAGTTTCTATAATGGACTTCCGGATCGCATCCAGGACGAGATCGCTCGTCATGGCAAACCCGATAACATCCATGATATGCGCACTCTCGTGCAACAAATCGACCAGAGATACTGGGAGCGTAAGGAAGAGATTTCACGCGCTTCAAAGGTCTCCAGATTGAGCTCCTCCCACAATAACTCCTCGAATAAGTCGTCGAGCTCTGCTCCGACTAACTCCTCCAAGCCTAAGGACGACAAGTCCAAAGGTTCCTCTTCGTCCTCTACCTCCGGTTCTTCCGGAAATGGGAACAACAACAACAAGGGTAACAACTCTTCTAAGTCCGATTCTACTATTTCTGCAAAGCTCGGCAAAGACGGTAAACTCCTCCCGGAGGAGCGTCAGCGCCACATTAAGTTTAACCTTTGTCTTTTCTGTGGTGAGAGCGGTCACTCCGCCAAGGACTGCCCGAAGTCCAGCTCTAGAGTGTCGAAGGCTCGTGCTGCTACCGTGACAACTCCGGAAGCTACGGCCTCAACCTCTGCTTGCTCGGAGGCGAAAAAATAGAATGCGACTCTCGAGCATCCGCACAGGCTGGGAGTCGTGTTGATCCGGACTGTGCTCTCACGGAGTTACGTCTCAACGCGTCCACTCATTCCGACCCTAATTCTCTTCGTCCGTTTGTATCTCTTCCTGTACATAACATCTCCGATGTACCAGTTCTCGTTGATTCTGGTTCTACTCATTGTTTCATAGACTCTTCCTTTATCGAAAAACATCAAATTCCTACATACTCCGTTCCTCCGATTAATCTCCGTCTCTTCAATGGATCCTCTGCCTCCCTTATCTCTCAAGCCATAGAACTAACCATTTCCTTCGCTTCCGGCGTTTCCACCTCCGACACGTTTTACGTGACCTTGTTGGATTCTTCATGCAGCCTTGTTCTCGGACATTGCTGGCTCACCCGTTACAATCCGTTGATTGATTGGGTTACGAGCAGCATAACTTTCCGAACTCCTGCAGAGGGAATGCCAACCCCGATATCACCCTCCAAACCTCTGAGTGTTTCCTCCCCTGTCAACACTCCTCCGGAACGCTCTCCGGACCTGCCTAAAGCTCCCAGACTTCCAGCTCCTCACATCTCTTTCGTCAACGCTGTCGCGTTTCGACGCGCCTGCAAGATGGAGGGCTCCGTCCAGTTCACCCTGTCCCTCCATTCTACTGAAGACATCTCCGCTCGCTCCGCCTCTGCCTCCGTGTCCTCCTCTACCGAGAAGGACCTCGCCGGTGTTCCTTCAGAATACCTCGACTTCACGGATGTCTTCAGCAAGAAGAAAGCTGACACCCTAGCTCCCCATCATCCTTTCAACTTGAAGATCGATCTGGAGGAAGGTGCTGAACCCCCGGTTGGAAAGATCTATTCTGTTTCTTCCACAGAACAACAAGCTCTCCGAGACTTCCTTGATGAACACCTCAACATCAGATTTATTCGCCAGTCTATGTCTCCGCACGCAGCTCCGGTGTTGTTCATCAGGAAAAAGGATGGCTCCCTTCGACTCTGCGTTGATTTCCGAGGATTGAACAAAGTCACACACAAAGACCGCTACCCACTTCCCCGTACCTCCGACCTCCTAGATGCGCCTTCCGGAGTGAAGGTCTACACGAAAATCGATCTCTGTCATGCATACCATTTGGTCCGTATTGCGGAGGGAGACGAGTGGAAGACCTCCTTTCACACTCACTATGGCTCGTTCGAATGGCTTGTCATGCCTTTCAGACTTACCAATGCTCCGGCGGCCTTCCAGCAGTTTGTCAATAGCATTTTCGCCGATATGCTCGACATTTGCGTTGTGGTTTACCTCAATGACATTCTGATTTATTCCCATGATATGGAATCGCATCGTAAACACGTCCGAGAAGTCTTCCGACGTCTCCGTGCTAACGGTCTGTATGCCAAAGTGGACAAGTGCGAATTCCATTCGGATACGGTTGAGTACCTCGGATATGTTCTTTCACCCTCCGGCCTCTCCATGGCTTCCGATAAAATCAAAACAATCCTGGACTGGCCAGAACCTCGGAAGGTCAAGGACATTCAGTCCTTCCTGGGGTTCACCAATTTCTATTGTCGTTTTATCCAGGGTTACTCCGACATCGTGGTTCCGCTCATGCGTCTCACTCGGAAAGAAGCTCCTTGGAACTTCTCCGACGCCTGCCGGAAATCCTTCCAACGCCTCAAGGATGCCTTCACATCTGCTCCGGTGCTCGCGCACTGGATTCCGGATGTTCCCATTACTATCGAACCTGATGCTTCTGACTATGCCGTTGCAGCAATTCTTTCCATCACAACTCCGGCTGACAACGAACTCCACCCTGTTGCGTTCTTCTCCCAGACTTTGACTGGAGCAGAATTGAACTATGATACACATGACAAGGAGTTACTAGCAATTTTCGAAGCATTCACATCCTGGCGCCACTACTTGGAAGGCTCCGCAACCCCTATAGACGTCGTTACCGACCACAAAAACCTCGAATATTTTTCTTCCACAAAGCTCCTGACGTGTCGCCAAGCCCATTGGTCCGAATACCTGAATCAGTTCAATATGGTAGTCTGGTACCGGCCTGGTAAGCTCGGAGCAAAACCAGACACTTTGACTAGACAATGGGACGTCTACCCCAAAGAGGGGGATAAGGACTTCGCTCACGTCAACCCAGACAATTATAGGTCCATCTTCACTCTGGAACAGCTCGCGTCGTCCCTCTGGGCCACGTATCTAGAAGTTCCATTACTCCGGGCCTCTGCTCTAGTTGACGTCGAACAACTCCGTTCTGACATCCTCTCAGCGCTCCCTAATGATCCAGTCGCGTCTCCCCTCCTTTCCTCCAACTCCGATTCTCGATGGTCAGTCAACTCCGAAGGATTCCTCCTAAGGGACAATCGTATCTACGTCCCGGAAGCCAACAATCTCCGACTCCGTGTTCTCCGAACCTTCCACGACCACCCAACTGCAGGCCACTTTGGCCAGAACCGTACACTCGAACTCATTCGCTGAGAATATACCTGGCCCAATATCCGGACTTTCGTAAAAGACTACGTTAGTTCCTGTACAGCCTGCGCTCGCGCAAAGACTCCCCGTCATCGTCCATACGGACTTCTTAAGCAGCTTCCAGTTCCGGAGAAACCATGGAACTCCATCTCCATGGACTTCATCGAACAGCTTCCATCCTCGGAGGGTTACACTGCCATCCTTGTGGTAGTCGACAGACTGTCCAAACAGTGCATCTTCATCCCGACACACAATACCATCACTTCCGCACAATTAGCCAAACTATTCCTCATACACATCTTCTCCAAGCACGGAGTTCCATCCCACGTCACCTCCGACAGGGGCTCCGAGTTTGTCTCCCATTTCTTCCGTTCTCTAGGTAAAGTGTTGGACATGCGACTGCATTTCACCTCTGGTTATCATCCAGAGGGGGATGGTCAGACAGAATGCGCCAACCAAACCCTTGAACAATACCTCCGAATCTATTGCAATTACCACCAAGACAACTGGTCCGAACTCCTGCCCCTCGCGGAGTTTGCCTATAATAATGCTCCGAGTGCTACTACTGGAGTATCACCCTTTTTCGCCAATAAAGGATATCATCCGAACTTCTCCGTTCACTCCGACCTCGAACTCACTTCGTCTACAGCTAAGTCCTACGTCACAGACTTGGACGAACTCCATGAGTTCCTTCGTACGGAGATGCTGGAAGCGCAGAAACGCTACCAAGGACCAGCAGACAAGAGAAGAAGTCCAGCTGCTTTGGTTTTCAGCTCAAAGCACCACCTCCAGCCGCTTTCGTTGGCTCTAAAAGCTTGGATGCTTTCCAATGTCGTCAGATGAAGTCCAGTGGCATTGTGGCCAAATTGACTGCCCGGAGTCAAGGTTCTCCACCTGCTGCCAACCGCAAGACATCCAACATCATGTCATGTGAAATGGCTGTTCGCCTCCTCACCAGCAGTCCTTTGTTGTTGTCGCATGAGGAGACAGAAATTGAGATGGGAATGGATGTTGGGAGCCAACCATGCGAACCCCTTGACCTTCAGGCATCTGACGGTGCTGGCCAGCATGACGAAGAAGACAATCCCAGCAATGACATTGGACCATACAACATTGATGACAACCGTTGGCTATATGAAGACGACCCTGCCGACAACCCTCAGCATCACAAGGGCTCTGATGACCACCAGCTTGCCGAAGACCATGGTAATGAAGGCGACAATGGTATATTTTTGTTGCGTCTACATAGAAGACATGTGCTAATGGATATGTGCAATGTTAGGTCATAGGGTCCATAGCTTGAAGCCTACTGAGAAAGACAACGAAACGAGACATGCTTCACAATGTCCTTCTGCTGGTCCTGAAACCTCAAAGCTTCAGGAGACTCAATCTTCTCATGCTGAGACACGTTCCTCATTTGCCATTCCGGCTCGGCCCGTGTTGTCTGGTAGTTGGATCGCTCTGTCATCTAACACTCAGATTCATCCTCTGTCATCTCAGCCTGTGCCAATTCACCCTCCTTCAAAGAGCCAGAAGTCTGTCCCATCTGGTCAACTGTCTGGTACCGAGAAACAAACAGCCACTCCCAGTTCTGGCCTGCTGCTCCAAGTTTCCAGGCCTGAGCCTCGTCAGCATCCACAAGCACTTCCAGCCCCTCCATTCTCCTGCACAGCCTTGGGGACCTCAACAACCAAACAGCAACCATCACACCATATCGGAGATGAACAGATAAGAAGTCTCCTTCGTTATATGATCATTTGTGACTCTAGCTCACAGGTTAGAATGAAGTATGATCTCCTTACCTGTCATTATGCAACTAACCGCCGTCGACGTTCCCCTTTTCCAGAATCCTTGGACAAATGGAAGGGACTGAAGAAACAGCGCAAGACTGCTGTCGAACAGGAGTAGATGGATGTTGACGAAAACAACAGAGAGGAAAGAGACCACCCCAACGAGGATGTGAATGAAGGGGATGACGAGGGAGACAAGATGGCAGAGGCCAACAAGAAAAAGGGAAGGTATTCAAAGAATCCCAAAGGTTCGGTCTTCAGCAAGGCTACCACTCTATCCTTTTATCCTTTGAGTTGGCGCAAGCTGCTGAGCCTCGCTAAGGCTCATATGTGTTTACATGTTGCCATCAAAAATGGGTTCCCCCAGCTCGCAACTGCAGTTGACAGCGAATGTCTGGAGGTGCTTGGGGAAGTAGTGGCTCACTTTGAAGCGAACCAGTGGGAGATAGATGCAGGTGTGTCTCTTATTACCCACAATGAACATTCAGTTGATGATGAGATATGGTACAGGGTATCTTCCGCAGTACAGAACCGAAATGTGCAGATTGGTAAGTACCATGTCTCATTTGAACAGAACCCTGCTGACCACTGTCCACAGATTTTCAATGACACGCAGACATTCCATAGTGACGTCAAGAAAGCAGCCATGAAATTCATACACCATGGCTATGATCTATTTCCACCATCCAACGCAAGAACTGATGAAGAGTGGTTCGCAGTGGTGATGACCAAGGCAAATGACATCCTCTTAACTTCATCATACCTGCATGGAGAGCCTGATCAAAATGTATGCCACCCATCTCATTGCATTTGTATTGTTCTCTGCTGATGTGGAAATGTAGGGTAAGACAAGTAACTTTGCTCACAAGGTTCTCAAGGAATCTGTGCTCGACTTCTACTATAACAACTCATCGGGATCTCTCTGCCAGTTTCCGGAATTCCAAGATGTTGTCCCGTATCGAGCACTGTTGCTTGTTGCTGCAATGGTAAGTCTCCTTTTGAAATCTTGCAATCACTCTGGACATCTGTATTTCAACAGGTACATAGTCTCCTTTGCCAGTTCAGAGCCCATGGCTTCATTGACGAGAAGAGTGCCAACCTCAACTCTCAGAGTACCCAATCGGCATACATTGAACTCACTGAGCAAATGGAAATGGTATTGGTCCATGATTACCATGGTTCAAAGCTGGAATGGATGCTTCATGAGTGGGTGTGGACCAGAATGTGAGTAATTTATTATTTCCGTTATTATATACTAATCGTGAATTACCGTACACTAGGACTGGGTACTCCAACAAGCTTAAACCAGGACCAACCACTTGTAAGGAATTTGTGGTCATCTTCAATTGATACAATAGTGAACATTCTAGCTGGGTTCTGTCCAGTCTGTCGTGTCCCTGGCCTGGCCTGTGGCCTGACATGTTCTGTCGTGGTGTTTCCCTGTCCTGTTGTGTCCTGTTGCTAAGCTGTTTTGTGTCGCATCGTACGTCATGCAATGAGTTTTTTTGATTGTGAATGGTATTGTATTATAGTACAAGCAAACCAGTTTGGTCTGACCAAGGACAGTTGATATGTCAGTACAGACGACTGTCTAGATTTGTCCAGAGCCAAAAACATTGTATGGTGTACAGATCAGTACAGAGTCGAGACTATTGCATGACTGTACAGTGCACAAGCACTTAGCTGCTGTCAAGGGACATCAAAATTTGATGCTGTGCAGCTGTCACATGTGTCACATGCTGTACAGTGATTAGACAGCACTGTGGCAGACCTATCTGTAGTGCTGTCACAACTGTCAAGTGCTGTAATATGATGTACAGTCCTGCCTAGTAACTCAGTGGTTTGCTGATGCTCCTTCAAGCAGCAGCAGAAGGGTGATAGTACCACAGAGAAGAAGGAGGAGAAGAAGGAAGAAGGAAAGGGGAAGAAGCATTGACAGGGCAAACACTCTGAAGAAGGTGAGAAGAAGCACAAGGATTGCGCTGCCACTGTTGCTGAAGCGTCCTCTGCCTCGTTTACGTTTGCGAACTTTCTCATGGAGCCCACCATCATGGATCCTGCCTCCACTGACTTCAATGAGCCCATCGCCGACCCTTGTGCCCTTGCACATACCACCGGCATGGCCCACTACGGCCCCCCCACTTTCCCTCAGGCCCAAGAGGCCATCTCCCTCACTTGCCGCATTGGCGCCACCCCTTCTCCCAAGGTCATTCACACCCTCGAACCCATTGCCTCCCGCTGCCATCACCACCACCACTCAGCTTTCATAGAGGACAGCCCCTTTGGCATGAACCCTCTCCCTCGCCACCACGCCGGCCCTTCCACACCCTCTCTCATCGAGGGCATGGAGACCCCTTGCATCATTGAGCTTGACTCCAATGACAAGGATGATGTTGTCAGTCTGGATGAAGAGATGAAAGTCAATGAGCATGTGGAGCGGTTCTTCAACGAAGCCTTGGATTGGTCAGTCCCCGATTTCCTTTGTCCCGCACTTGCAGGTACTGATGCGTGGATTTTTTCACCTCAGATAATACGTAATTATGTTGTTCATATACCTGTAGTAGATGCAATGGACATACCTACTACTGCATTCCCCCTTGCTATGTGTGAGAACTGTGAGAACCAAACTAGTAACAGTAAAGGAAAACAAACGGAAGACCATGACTCTCAATCGCCCGATATGTGGTTACTCGATTCCAGTGCTTCGGCACACTCCACACATGACCTGGATGACCTAGTTGAATTCCAGAAGTTCCCCACTCCTCGGTACTCACAAACGGCAAATGGCTGCACCAACATTGTTGGACAAGGAACTGCCATCGTGCGCTTCCAGGGTAAACTCATGCAGTTATTGCCAGTTATTTACATGCCCTTGTGTACTGTAAAGCTCATTTCAATGGGCACCCTCCTCAATGACAAGTGTATGATGGTTAAAACCCGAGACAACCACATTGACATGTTCAACAAATGCTCCTGAACCATCATCCTGAGTTTCCATTCACATGGAGACACACTCTATTGGATTAGGGCACCCATTGTGAAACCACAAGCGGATCTTGCATCCCTTACCTCTGTTGATTATGAATTACTTCATTGGCGACTCGGTCATCCCTCTCATGACGTACTCCGTGCTGCTAAAAAACACGTTAAAGATTTCCCGGATGTTGACATTCCATCCAACCCTCCTATCTGTCCCGGATGTGAGATGGGCAAACAGCCCAACCGTACTTTTCCTCATAGTGAGATGTGCACCAGCACTCCCTTTGAGTTAATTCATTCTGATCTCAAATCATTTGAAATAGAATCGTACCATAAGTACAAGTATGCTGTCGTCTTCTATGATGACTACATGTCCATGGCTTGGGTGATCCTGATAAAAACTAAGGATCAAACACTTTGAGCAACCAAGCAATTCCACGCCTATGTGCACACTCAGTTCAATGCCGTACTTAAACATTGGTGCTCTGATGCAGAGGGGGAATACACCTCCAAAGCTTTCACTGAGTATATGCACAATGGCATACACATACAACAATCTGCCCCTTATGCTCATCAGCAAAACGGACGCGGGAATGCCTCATCCGTACCCTTATGGACAAGGCACAACCCATGCGATTACAGGCCTGTCTGCCTGATTCTTACTGGGAATTCGCAGTAATGCACACGCTTCGTGTATACAATCGCCTCAACTCAACTGGAAAACACCATCCAAGATGCTAACAGGCCAAAAGCCCACCTTTCCACATCTTCGTGTCTTTGGCTGTGGAGCTTATGTCAACATTCTGGCTGAAACACGCGGCAGCAAACTACAGCCCAAGTCGCAACTGATGATCTACCTCGGCATGTCCGTTGGCAGTGATTCAAACTATGTATCTTTTCATGCGCCCTAACAACACACTACACACATCAGCTCATGCCATTTTTGATGAGAATCTCTTCCCAAGATGCTCTAAGGCTCAGCCACATCAGCCAGTTAACCACCCATCTAAACCTCATCCACACAATGACGAGTCTTCAGACTCTGATTCTACCCTCACAGACCTCGAGTCAGATGCAGAACCCGCTCCTTGTGCCATCCACCCTTGTCACCCAGTTCTGCGACCTGCTACACCACCAATATGGGCACCTACATTAGGGAAATTTAAAGGAAATGATAATGTTATATATACATTTATCTACACTATAAACCCCTATAGTATATATCATAATTATATACAAGTTGATCATGCTATATATTCTTTGGGAGTGTTGACAGCATAGATCAATCAAGATCACCAAGTCAGTGGTGATCAAACCTATCATACTTCTAGTTCCTACCATTCAAATCTGTCTGTTAGCTCTTACCATTACATCTCAAAAACTGTGGACCTTATGATCAACAGCACCAAGTTAGTGATAATCATATGTGTCATCTAGCCAGTGGTGATTATAGATCTCACCCAGTCAGTGGTGATCATAAGTGTCATTTAGCCAGCAGTGATCATCGATCTCACCCAGTCAGTGTTAATCATGGGTATCATCTAGCTAGCAGTGATCATAGATCTCACCCAGTCAGCACTATTAGAAAGACCTGTCAGTCAAGTCTTACCATCAATCAGAACTCCAGGTTACCATAAGATCTGTGCTGATGATCATGTTATGTCATGTCCATCAGTCAGTCATAACAAGGGCTATAGGAGTGGCAGGCTTTGTATATTCACACAACAGTAACAAGCTCATTGCCATGACAGAGAACATGTGCACAATATACTCTAATCCGCCTCCCCTGCTGCAACCTCAAGAGCCTGCTGAGCATTGACAGCAGATGTAGCAGCAGCTTTGAGCTCTTCCTGTTTCTGCCGGATCCTTGCAAGTGCACTGTTCTTAGAAGGTAAGTGGACCTTCTTGATGCTTGATGGAAAGATTTGCCTATGGATGATTATCAACAATGCTCACCATATACAAACAATCACTTACCAGTTCCACCATATCAAGAGTTGCTCTACTTCAACCTTCTCGTCAGGATCCTCGAGCAGCTCAAAAATGCTGTTATAAAAACGTTCGGAGTCAGTCACAAGATCAGTGTGGGAGAAAACCTAGGCTGACATCAATGTGAAACATGCCTGTTCAATGGTATCAGTGGTCTACTGGTAAAGCACCACTATATCAGGATAAGCACTTACTTGCGTTGCCACACAAGTAATGGATGCTTTGGTGACAATGGACATCCCATGGAGGCGGGCATTGTATGAGCGCATTGCCTTTGGTTCGACAATGTCAACAGAGCTAGGAGATGTGAAAACATGCTTGTAAGCCTATATCAACCAATCAGCATAGTTGAGCATAAGCACCAAAAAAAATGTGACTAACTGAAATCAAAATCCCACTGTGTAACAAGCCATTCCATGGATCATCCTGGTCATACACATAGTTTGTGTACAAAGAAATTGGCCATTGATCACCCGCAACCTGAAGTTGTCCGCTGCACAACTTCTCCTTGATTCTGTCCGAGTTAGTCTAAGTGGCAAAACTTGCTTGGAAAGCCTACTGCATGTTTGCCCAATCATATCCAGCAGGACAGAGAAGTGCACCAGTGTGCTCATGTTGGAATCCTCTACACATCTTGGCATTATGAGGGATATGAGGGGACAGCGATTGCCCCTGTGGCGTGATCCAGTCGACTATCGTGACCTTCATGCCCTTCGTATCATCAACCCAAGTGCCAGAGGCACCTTTCTGAATCTGGAAAAATGGTTAACTGATTGGTTGATCCTTACCGCTATACCTACCATGTCTGCTATCGCCACTATTTCCTCTTCAGAAGACGACATTAAATGTTCTTTGAATGATGGCACCAGCCACGATAATTCGTTGAATATGGCAAACTCCTTCCTTTCCCTACAAAGGCCATCCAAAGATACACTCGATGAAGTTGAGAAGAATACTTACCGCTCCGTAAAGCTCTCTATTTCTCTTTCTTCCAATTTGCCCATCATGGAAATTCCATTGGTCAACAATGTGCGAATGTTACAAAAGGCGTGAACAATGTGTCCCAAGTGTTGTCCATGGTGCACTAGCGGGTCTTGGGTGGTCCTGCCCATAATGAACATTAAACTGAATATGAAATGACGGAGATGTATGGTCGTTTCCTTGGGCCCATAGTCAGCGCATCCGGCCAAGGATGCTTCTAGCCAGTGTTCGAGGAGTGGTCATCCTGCGAAGCAGGTCTGTTGAGATCTGACATGAACATGAGAGTGGAGGTGAAAAGAAGAGAGGTAAGGAGAGATCCATCACTTGGGTGGTCCTTAAATATGCCATGGCCCCTCGCTTAGTGGAGCGTGACATGGGTAGGTTGTCACATAGTTGGAGAAACTTTGAATGAGCCTCGTCTGTACTGCTGGTCACAGGTCACACACAGATGTGACATGTGCCTGGTTGGATCTGTAAAGCGAGCGGTTGATGTGTCCAACAAGGGACTCACCTGGAGCATGGTAACCCCCATAATCGCCTCCATAGTGAAACGAATCCCGTTTGATGAGCTCGGGCCAAAGGTGTGCTTTCTCCATAGCTTTGATGACCTAACTTACCCATGACTATGTGGTTGCCACCATATGAAGAAGAATAACCCACCTTCGGAACATTGGTTCATGACACGAAGAGCTTGAGGTACTCCATGACTAGATGCAGAGGCAATCAGCCACTAATGAACAGTATATAAACCACACATACAGTTTCCAGGTCTATATTTGCTGTACAGAATGGAGAGCTCGGTAAAGATCCCCATCTACAAGCCATCACTATAGTGACACTCAGAACAATAAAATTACAAGTACTGATGTGAGCGTGCTCTAGGCTAAGTGAGGGCAGGCGTGAGGAGCACCAGCATAATCTGCTGCATGGGCGTGGGTGCATTGGGAGGCTGGACCTCGAACTCGGGTGGTCGTCCATGACTGATCATCGCTGTCTTGATCAGGATTCACCTGTGGGGGTGTGAGTCTATGCTGTCGTCAACACGTCGAGAGACTGACACTGTGAGTCCAAACACGGGTTTGATGCCCTCGTTCTTGCGACCGGTGAGGAACCAGTGCAAGCGCACCGCACCACGTCTGTGAACGTGTGATAGGGGTTCTTGAGGTCTGCTGTGCGGTCGACAAGTGAGGGGTTGATGACAGGAATGAGCTCAATGGTTGCACGAATATTGACGTCACTTCGGACACATTGAGGTTGGGCTGCGAAGCACCATGCGTCAACACATGACTGGGGTATCACAAGACGACTCACTTGCAAGGAATAGTCGAGCACCAGGATGACCACCCTGGCCAATGGATCACGTTCATCACGAGCACAAACCATACATAAAACGGAAACACGCACGGCGTCACCAACATTGTGCCTTTTGCCAAATGTGGCTCCATCACACACAACAATGGCACACACACCTTGTCCACCGGTAACCCAATCTGAGCCAATGTCATCAGCATTTCAGATTGCCACACAGGTTGTGCAGCACGCACCTCTTCAAGCACTTCACGTCTCTAAAGGGGAAAGACATCAACAAGCCACCTGAAAAAGAGGACTGAAACACACCACATGTATCTTCCACAGTCATGTCCTGGTGGACCTGAGGTAGTAGTAGAGACCTTGGACGAATGTCAGCCCCATGACAGAACATTGTTAGGATATCGGAGTACTTGGTAGCAATCTGGATGATGACCTGGAGGTTCTGCTGAACATTTACCTGAAGCCTCTCATGCATGCCACTGACTGTTCAGTGGTAAGACAACTGAAGTAGTCAACCAGCCACTCGGGTTGGAGACCGCCAGTATGTACAATTGCATGCTTGATGTCCACCAAGTCCTCATAGTGTTCGAGAGCTTTATTGACATCAGTACCAAGTGCCAGTGAATCATATATGGAATGATACACTTACTCTTTGCAAGAGGCTGGCCATCTCATAAAGGTTGGCAATCCTAGGATGGAATGTGGAATGTGAAAGCATATTACCCGTCTGTGACCTCGAGTTGAAGGACGGTAAATCGTGGGAAAGTGCACCTCCTTCAGATTTGGTCTTAGGCCCCACCGTCATCCACCGCCTCACCTTCACATCTCCTTGTGCCCAACTGGGGTCTGCTGCTTCCGCTCGCACTCATCGATGCTGCTGGCATGTCAAATCAAGCGCAAGAGCTCATTGTCCACAACCCACCCCTTTGTGTCTACTTGCACCTGTCATCGTCTACCGTTGTAATGCACAGTGTAGTGTTGACGTAGCGTGCTACAATACGGGGCGAAGAACGTGCGAGGAATAGACAAGGAGTTCAACTCAAGGACTGTGCCAAGCTTCAAGACGATGCAAAGCCTAAGCGGGTCTCTTCTATCCACAGGTACCTGAGAGGCTCTCTGGGACTCGAAGGTGGTGGACTAGAATAATGCTGGTATTGCATAGAACTAGCTGGGGAATTACAGGAGTGAAACGATGAGTATTTATACGGTAGGCCCCTAATCTAGATGAAGGGTATAAATGGATGCGCAGCATCCGCAGTCTAAAAGGCTATGTGTGCAAGTATGCACAGCTACATGGCGATGAGTGCGCAGCATGAATCAATGAAATATAAAGGAGGCTATGCCACAGCCATGAAGTCTGAACAAGGGGCTGTGGCGGAGACGGAACAGAAGTCTAAGTAAGGTATGGGCAGGGTGCTGTGTGAGACGGAAAGTGAAGTGAATTGAGAGACGTATCTAGTAGTACATGTGGAGGACAACTCCACTACAAATACAGCCGCGTACGGCGAGAGAACGAGTCTGGGACAAGTGAACGGAAAAAGTGTAATGAAAATTGAGTACCCCCTTCGTAAACTGTAACATTACCCCCTTCGTATGGTTGAAGCACCCACAAGACATCTAACTGCTCTGGTCTCCCTCGTTGACCTCGTAGTCAGTGAGGTCGGCATCGTCGAATGGGTTTCAACGAGTGGGACAGAGGTCGTCAGCATGACCGAGTTCCCCACAAAGAAGACAGTGGCGGCGAGGACACCAGGCTTGGATATGGCCAGGGGCGGTGGTCCTGCAGAGAGGACATTCGTAATGAGGGCATTCTGCCCAGATGTGGCCCCATTGTCCACAGGTGAAGCAACGGGCGAGGTTGGTGCGAGCAGGATGAGCAGGGGTAGGTGGTAAGAGAGGAGAGGGGAACCGATCTACGTCGATTGGATTGGCTGAAGAGCCCTGCAAGGGTGAGGGCGTAGCGGCCACGTCCTTATCATAGCGACCGGAGGTGGGGAATGGAGTTGCCTGTCTCTGCTTTCCTCGATCTCCTGAAGTATGTTGGCCCACAGCTCGTGCTGCGGAGCTGGGTAATCCGAAGCAAACCTTTCCACCACCCCGTTTGACATTACAAGTACAGCCGGAGGGGGTTGGAGTGGAAGGATGCCTTCGGGCAGGAAGAGGTCAGTCAGCTCAGGAGTCCCAGATCCAAGTAGAGGGATGGTTGTGAGGAATCACAAGATGTCGGGGTGGTCAGCAGGGAGGGCAGCGAGGGGGAGCTGTCCGGAAACAGAATTGCTGCTAGACCCCCCAGCAGTGACAACACCCCCGCCCCCGGGAGGTGGGCAAGTTGTGGTATTTGCTGGAGGCGGGATAGGCAGTGGGTCTGGGGATGCAGTGTCAGGGGACAAGGGACGGGAGTCTGGGCCGACCATGGAGTTGTCGTCCCAGGGTTGGAGTCCCAAGCATTGGGGTTGAGGTCGAGATAATATGTCCAGAGATTGGCTGGTAAGGCCTGGACAACTGCACGCAATACGTGCATGAACAGTGGGTTGGGAAGTCCACGAAGGACATCAGCGAATCCATGGTCATGGAGGGTGTCCAGGACGAGGCCTCTGGAGGCGTAGATGGCCTGCCCCATGGCGGCGGCGTAGACAGCCAGCCCCCCATCTAGGAAAAGCTGGGCGTGCACGGTACAAGCGGTGGCGTATGAATAAAAGATGACTCCCAGAGACTGGAGTACTGGTGAGTCACGGAAGGCGGGAAGGTCTGGGATCGCATGGGCAGCGGCAGGATTCTCAAGAATTGATGCATAGAGAATTCGTCGACAACTGTCAGGGAGTCTGTGGATGTGGACGGGGAGTTGTTGGGGGAGTGCATGGAGCAACGAGAACAATATAAGCGAGTAGAGGTGATGACGAGGTAGGTGGAGGAGCGGCGGCTCGACTCAGGGATGGTAGATGATGGGAATTTAGGATGAAGGGAAGGCGATGGGATCCCTGGCCTTATGTATATCCCTTCAGGAGTTGCACAGCATGTCCAAGATTGGACTCAGGTTCCCAGGTGTTCTTGGAGGATGGATATCCTTTCCACGAAACAAGATAGTGGCAGAGCAAGTGGAGCCCCGATGGGTGAGGATTTGATCTATTCCTCTTCTCCGCCAATCACATCAGGCGGAAGTGGAACAAAGTTAGGTCTGTGTTCCGCGGTTTCCCTATACAGGGTTAGGAGGGAGGTGTGGAAGGCATTATGGATCTTCCAGGTCCTTGGCAAGCGGAGTTTGTATGAAACAGGTGATATTACCTGTGAAATTTCAAATGGGGGTTCACGGCGTGGTGCAAGTTTGCAAGAGGGGTAACGGAGTCTCAGGTTGCGGCCCTCGAGCCACACCTTATCTCCAACCTTCCAGGGTTTGAATTTTGATGTTACGCATTCTTTCATATAGCGTTGAGCTTTCTCGTGGGCAGCATGTGCTTCTAATCGGGCCTCATTGAGGTCACCAAGGCATTTTTCTAAGGCAGGGAGGAATGTTGTTTTTCCTATATTGGGGTAAGCCCTCGGCTCATAGCCCATCATTAATGAAAACGGAGTCTTTCCTGTTACAGACTGGACGGTGGAGTTGTGGCAATACTTGGCCATTGGCAAAAGATCCGACCATCGGGTGGCGTCACCTTGACAAAAGATCTGAAGGTATGTATCTAGCTCCTGATTGACCCGTTCCATTTCGCCATCCATTTGTGGGTGATATGCGGAGGAAAGGAGCGCATCATAATCCAAGAGTCTAGCCAGTTCCAGGGCAAAGGCCGAGGCGAACTGTGGTCCGCAGTCCGAGATGATCTTGTCGTGTAGCCCGAAGTGAGGGAAAATCTTCTCAAAGATGAGCTGCGCGACCCCGCAGGCATCCACACTCTTGTGAGTTGGGGTGAAAATTACCCCCTTTGTAAGCCCATGGTCAACCACGACCATAACTAAATCATATCCATTGGACGGCGGCAAGTCCGTGATGAGATTGACCGAAAGTGTAGAGAAGGGGCAAGTGGAAGCGACCGGAAGAGGGGTGAGAGGCAGGACGGTGGGATGGGTATTGACTGTGTTGGCCTGGCAGAGGGCGCATCCTTGGACGAATTGTCGGACAAACGCCATCAGACCTGGCCACCAATAGTCACATTGTACCGCATTTATGGTTCGGTAGTAACTGCCATGACCACCTGCAGGCGAATCATGGATGGAGTGAAGAGGGTCGTTCCGGTGGGCTTCAGGCACGTAGGCCCGATCCTTGAAGTATAGTAATCCCTCATCAAATCGCCAGTCATGCACCAATGAGCAGGGAATCCCCAAAGCACCATTGTGCAGCTTACATAACTGGTTGATGACCAAGGAATCGTTGGAGGTTGACTGCTCAATAGCGGTCTGGAGGTCGAGGTTGATCCTTTTCAAAAATGGCTCTTCCGGAAGTAGGGTAACTTTGGTATTGTCGACCAAAGTATCCAGGGTGTCCTTCCGCAATAGAGCATCCACCGGGCCCATGTTGGCGCCGGGTACATGTTGGAACAGGAGGTCATAGTCCTGTAATGTTAATAGTCATCTCGCTTGCCGCCAAGATAGCTTCCGTGGGTCTTTGAAGTAGCACAGATTTTTGTGGTCTGTGAGCACAGTGACGGGCCAGTCAGTTCCGGTGAGGTAGTGGTGCCACTCTTCGAGTGCGCGTATGATGGCGAGTAATTCTCGGTCATAGATGTTGTAGTTTTGTTCCGCCGGAGAGAACATTCGCGAGATGTAACAGCAAGGGTGTAAGTCACCATTGGCGTCCTTCTGCATCAGCACGCCCCCTGTGGCAGTGAGGGAAGCGTCTGTCATAACAAAAAATGGTTTGGTGTTGTCCGGCATTGTGAGTACGGGTTTAGAGGTGATGGCCTGACGGAGGAGGTCGAAAGCCTGTTGTTGCACGTGCATCCAGGACCACGGCTGCCCTTTCTTTGTTAAATCCAAGATTGACCTGGCAATTTCCAAGAAACTCGGAATGAACTTGCAGTAAAAGTTGCAGAACCCTATGAATGAGCGGACTGCGCGAACCGATGTAGGTGGTTCCCAGGTAGCGATTGCCGAGAGCTTGGTAGGGTCCATCACAATGATACCCTCTTGGATGACCATCCCTAGGAATTCAACCAAGGATGCGTCAAACATACATTTTTCCAATTTGAGGCTGACATGGTTTTCTCGTAACTGTTCCAGAACTCGCCTCGTTCTGTCGTGATGTTCAGTAAGATCCCTGGAATGGATCAACATATCATCCATGTAGATGATCAACCATCCTTCCACTACCATATCCTTGAAAATGAAGTCCATGAATGACTGAAAAGTCGCAGGACTGTTGCAAAGGCTGAAAAACATGACGAGAGGCTCGAAGAGGCCGAAGGGTGTAATGAACACCACCTTCCAGGAGTCTTTAGTCTTGATACAGACATTATTGTAGCCCCAGCGAATGTCCATCTTCGTGAAGTAACGAGATCCCTTGAGCTGATCCATCAAGTCTCTGATGAGCGGGAGAGGGTAAGCATTCTTGATGGTATGCTCATTGAGATAGTGGTAATCTTGGCACGGGCGAAGATTACCATCCTTCTTCGAAATGAAGAAGAACGGGGAAGCCATGGGCGAATACGTCCGGCTTTCAAGTGTTCGTCAATGAAATCTTTACATGCCTCTCGCTTCTGAGGATTAAGCGGGTTGGCCTGGGCAACCTTGGGTAGGAATGAGTTGTCTAGATCTATGCCGTGATCGAACGACTGGTAAGGCGGAAGGGGACCATCGTCCTTCTTTTGGAAGATGTCTCAAAGTCTTGGAAGTCCCGCGGGAGTTCCTTCTTGGTTTTCTCTGCTGATTGGGCCAGAGAAGTCGATATTGTAGTTTTCCTAATGGAGGGTCCAGTTGGCTCGTCTTTGTTGTCCTCCTCACAATCTATGAGCGCTGGTACTTCCTTCTGCTGTGTGGTTGGCTCCACGTCAGGTACCTTCAGATGAGCCGTATATGCATGTTTCGGATTGAAGTTATTGTCCCACCACAGAGCTCGTCTCCTTCTCATCTGGCATTTCCTGTTGAAGACAGTGATAGTGTGGGCTGCAGCCACTCTGTCTTTCCGTAAACGTGTGTGCTCCTGTACAGTTGGTTCCATATCTTGGATGCGGACGGTCCCAGATTCCCGGTTAATCTCCAGATTTCGGTCTCGGAGCCAGGGCAATTCTAGAATTATGTCATCCTTGCCACAGTCAATAACAAGGAAGTCTCGGAGTTCAGTAGTTTCTCTGATCTGCATTAGCACCGATGCCTGTTTTCGTATCAGGCCATTTTGTTGGGAGTTCCATCAACATTGCTCGCTCGCAGGGGAGTCTTTAGTCGGGTAGTGGGAATGTCGCACGCCACTATGGTTGCGTAGTTGATAAAGCAACCTGTTGCCCCAGAGTCGATGAGGGCTTTTGTGTCAACGCTTTTGAACGCAGTGCGGTCAGGTGGGTAGATGGTGACAGGAATAGATATGGATTGCGAAGTACCACCTGACACAAACACTGGAGAACATCTATAAGAAATTGAATTGGCAGGGTATGATGTTGACCCAATCCTGCCCTTTAAAAACCCTGGTCAGTTCCAGGTGTTTCGAGCCACGTGTCCTGGTCAGTTCCAGGTATCTCACATGCTCCTTCGCAGAAACCGGATGTAATCCATATGCGGGTTCCACAGCAACCATTGATCGACATATGTGGTTTGGCTGGGTCGGCTCCCAGTCTGAGCGACATGTTGCGGTTGGCTCTGGATATTGCATGTGCCCCTGCCCCTTCGCTCACCGCTCTAACAACCTTGGTCGGTTTCAAGTGTCGTGCCACTCTTATTCTGTGTTTGACTGTGTTTCTCATGGCAGTCTCTTGCGAGGAAGGTTGTGGTCCAAGCCCCATCCCTTGACTCGTGGCAGTAGCTGCGTCCGCATCCAGCAATGATTGGACTTCATCATATGCATACGTGCCAGGATAATGATCCTGGGCTTCCTCTGAGGTGGCATCCCAGAGCTCTGCCGGCGTGATAGCGGAGAACCTATTGTTCCATGCTCCAGATCATACAGCCCTGGCTTGTGGTGCTGCCCAGATCGCTTCCTTTTTGCACTCTTGGTAAGTGGCCGTTCTTACCTCAGCCATGGCTTGGTAGCCAGCCTCCTCGTCATCGGACGAGCTGCCCTCCCCAAAAGCAGTTTTGAGGATCTTTATTGCGGTGCCTCTGTCAATGCTACCCATGGTCTCGAGGTACACAGACAGGTCATCATCTTCCTTTGTTGTGGTGGTGGTGCGTGCCCGTCGTTGCAGGACTTTGTAAGTAGGACGTGCGGAGCGTCCGGAAGATGTGGTCGGGCAGGGATGTGTTGTCCAGTCAGTTCCAGATCCGTAGTGGTTGGAAGACCTACAGCCAACCTTGTGACAAGTGAAACATTGATTCTTCTGCAGGTACTCAGTGTGCTGAGTCGGCGATAGGCATACATATGGCATCTACGTCCATCACGTACGGGTCCTTGTGCAATCGAGAAGAGGGAGCCAGAATGTGCAGCACTCCCTTTCGTAAATCTCCAATCCTCCTTAGTTGTTGAGAGAACTGGCCTGCTTTCTTTATCCAATCCTTGTAGTCCTCTGGGATCTTGTCGCACGGGAGAATCATCGTTGCGAGTTTGGGACTGAGGACATGGATAAACCATTCCACAAGAGCATGCTTGTCAGTGATACCAGACTTCTTGGCGAGAAGTTGGAATTGTGAAGCGTACATCAGGAAACCTACATTTTTTCTGGGTGATTTAGATAAATGACAAGACTGACAGGCCTGAATGGACTAATCAATGAAAGATTGACTAAACTGACTGAACTGATTTGCTGACAAGCTGATAGGCTGATATATTGAATGGACTGGTTGACTAACCAACTACCTAGCTGACAAATTGACAAACCTGACAAACCTGACTAACTGACCAACTGACCAACTGATGTGACTGACAGAACTGACTAACTGGTCAGCTGATGGTCTGATAGACTGAATTGGCTGGTTGACTGACAACCTGACTGACTGATAGACTGACATGACTGACTGACTGGTTGACTGACTGACTGATGGGATGACAGGACTGACAGGACTGACAAGATGATCAACTGACTTACTGGGTGGACTGATGGGACTGATATCACTGGTAAATTGACAAGCTGATATGCTGATAGCCCTGAGAATGCTGATAGCAATGAATTACTTATGAATGATAGCACTGATAGCATGCTGTCAGTCAGGCCAGACAAGTCAGAAAGGTCATTGATTTTGATAACTCAGAAAAAATGTAGGTTTGCTGATGTAGGTGGTGAACCCATCACTCCATGTTCCTTCGGTATCCTTTCCAGCATTTTGACGGAGTTTGGAAAGGTCGATCCTAGCCTTGGCAGCTACGTCGTAGGGGGAGAAAGCGGTCTCGAAAGCTTCCTTAATCTTGTCGAAGGTCTTTTCTGCACCGTCGATAGATGGGTTTGCGAGCTTCATCAGCCATCCTTCAGCGAACGTCTTTCCATGGCCCTTGCTTATCTTATTGAGGAAAGTAAGGGACTTAGTCGTGTCCGTGAATAGAGCATGATTGATGGTGAAGTACACATTCATCGATAGGAGCCATCTGTTGGCGCCCTCTGCCTCCCTGGAAAAGTCCTCGGGAAGGTCAGCCTTTATTTCTGATACCATTTTGTCTTCTGAAGCCCAGTCAATGTCAATGTCCTCCTGTGCAGTCGGTTCCGGGTCAGGGTCATGAAAAACAAGAGAAGGTTCCTCGTCTGGAACGATGGGGGAGTCGGACGGTGGTTGGAGTGCGGCAGCTAATTCAGAGACAGAAGGAAGGGCGTCCGTGTTTCGTCCTTGGCTCCTGTTAAGATCTGCGAGTTCCTGTTGAACTTGTCTGTAATGAGCGATAGTCTCCAGGCCGGAGTATCAGTCAGGTAGGACAATATGGAAAGGGTGTTCATCGGGGAGTAAGTGGATCCGAGGGAGTGGAGAGGATGAAGACATGGTGGGTGGAGGGGAAGGAGAGTCGGAGGGTACTCTGAATCTGCCGATATGGGAAATGTCGGAGTGGGGGAATGTCCTCTACTGAAAAGTAGGGACAGATGGAAGAGCTAGTTCTTTTGTAACGCACAGTGTAGTGTTATCATAGCGTGCTGCGATACGGGGCGAAGAACATGCAAGGAATAGACGAGGAGTTCAACTCAAGGACTATGCCAAGCTTCAAGACGATGCAAAGCCTAAGCGGGTCTCTTCTATCCACAGGTACCTGAGGGGCTCTCTGGGACTCGAAGGTGGTGGACTAGAAACAATGCTGATATTGCATAGAACTAGCTGGGGAATTACAGGAGTGAAACAACGAGTATTTATATGGTAGGCCCCTAATCTAGATGAAGGATATAAATGGATGCACAGCATCTGCAGTCTAAAAGGCTATGTATGTGCAGTATGTGCAGCTACATGGCGATGAGTGCACAGCACGAATCAAGGAAATAAAATAGAGGCTATGCCACAGCTGTGAAGTCAGAACAAGGGGCTGTGGCGGAGATGGAATGGAAGTCTAAGTAAGGTATAGGCGGGGTGCTGTGTGAGACGGAAAGAGAAGGGGATCGAGAGACGTATCTGGTAGTACATGTGGAGGACGACTCCACTACGAATACAGCCGTGTACGGCGAGAGAACGAGTCTGAGAATGAGTGAACAAGAAAGTGTTAAGGAAAAAGTGTACCCCCTTCGTAGACCGTAACAACTCCCATCGTCTCCCATCATCTCTTTCATCATGGCCCCCATTCGCAAGAAGTACAACTGGTCCCATAAGACACTCACGATGACACCCTGCCAACATTGCAGGAATATATTCAAACCACAGGGCCTCAGATCCCACAAGCTGCACTGTGTGCGGCGCAAGGGGAAGGAACGACAACATATCCAATCCAGTATGGAGTATAGCAAGTTCTCAAACAATGTACATCATTCGCCATTCTTTCAACCTGATTTTTACTCTATATGTGTTATCTTCAGCCAGGGTGATTCAGTAACAAATGGCAATGTCATCATACACAAACCTCAACACAGAAGCTGGTCCTTCAGGGTCCTTCAACAATAGCAACTTTCTTGGTAATTCTCTTTGCTATCATTTATATCCTAACTAAGCTGGATTTGTCTCAGCGCCGCAGATCAATACCGCTCACTCTGAATCCAATTTCTCTTCTCACCCCCCATTGGAACACGAAGATTTCATCGGACAAGACATGCTGGATCCACATGGAGACTCCAGAAAAGAAACTGGTGAGTGCACACAATGTACATATGTATAGTTTGTTCTACTACCACTTTGTAATTTTTACTTTCATGTATCAAACTCAATCTAGTCTAACCTACCTGACAATATTGAAAATGCTGTCCCTTTTGCTTTCATCCTCTATGCTGATAAAACACGGCTCTCATCCCATGGGACGGTTAAAGGTTACCCGGTCATTGCTCGCTGTGCAGACTTACCTGTAGACATCAGAAACGGAGAGCGATATGGTGGCGGATGTGTTGTTGGCTGGGTACCAATCGTAAGTTCCATATCTGACACTGCAGCATGTGGGCAGCAACACTTACTAGATTCATCAAGGTCTCTGAACCAGCAGAGGACGAGGGGAAACTCTCATACACTACCTTCAAGTGAGTTGTATGGCACAAGGCGTTTCTGCGCCTCCTAGACAAACTTGGCGAGTTCTTCAAGACGGGGTACTGCCACAAGTGCTACGACGAAATCATCCGGTGGTTATTCCCACTCATCCTTATTGTTTCTGCTGACTACGAAGAACTGTGAGTCATAGTATGACTCGTATCGCACGTGTTTCGAGTGTTACTGATTGACCTGGACCATGACATCAAATTTAGCTGTATGATGTGTCTACTTCAAGGCATGAAGAGTAAATGCCCGTGCCCTGTGTGCCTTGTTCCTCTCGAGGAGTTATCCAACCTATCCAAGACATTCAAAGCACATACTTCCGCCCAAGCGAAGCATGCCCTTGCGACCTACCTTCGAAAAAAATCGGAAGGTGAATTACTCCTCAAAGCTCTGGGTCTTTGACCGGTTGAGGTGAGTTCAAATGTATTATACTCTAACATTCAAGGCTAACTGGCTCCAAAATCCAACTGCAGAATGTTTTTTGGAAGGTTGCACACTCAGACCCACAAGATTCTGCAAGTTTCGACCGACTCCACGTGCTGCATGGCGGTGTCTGGGGATACCAAATACTCGGGGAGATGAAGATTCTCCTTGGAAAGCTACCACACAAATATGCAGCTGAAATCAAGAGCCAGTAAGTAATCTTGTTGCTTTATCCATTCATTTTTCACTTCTCTTGCAGACTCAATGCATTCCCAGCTTGGTGCGACCTTGCGCACTTCAATGGCATCTTACATGTAAGTTACGCTGATGGGAACAAACTACGAGACCTGGCCAAAGTAAGCTCACTTTGAATGTCTCCTGAACTTCCAATGAGTTGATGATCCCTTAGCAAGTGTTGTATGCAGCCTTGAATGTACTCACAGACAACGTGAGCCATGAAGGCTACCAGCTCCTGCAACTGCTCCGCAGCTATTTGGAGCTGGACAGCTTCACCGCACTGGATGCACACACTGAGAACACTTTAGAGACAATTGAGAATGAGCTGCTAGTTTTCGGAAATGAACTCAAGGTATGCATTGGTTCTGCATCAATTCCAACAGAGGCTCAGGCTTCTGACTTGTATTAAACTATAATGATTACCTAGGAGTACATCGCACACGTGAAGGCTGGCGAACTCTCGGAGCACCTCAAAACAAACTGGAATTTTCCGAAGATCCATCTCTGGAAGCATGTCATGCGGGACATTTGAATGAAAGGAGCTGCATGCAACTACAGCACTAGGCTGAACAAGAAGATGCATGGTGCCCTCAAAAACGCATACCAGGATCATTCTAATGGGAAAGATGTCTCTGTTCAAGTATGTACACATTTATCTGATCCTATGCTACCTCCTGATGCTATTGACAGGTCCTCCGTGTTGACCACCACCATCTGGCCATGAAATTCATCAGGGATCAGATCGATGCTGAGGCTGAGCATGTCGCAGAACAAAGCGCCGCTGTGGATGACGAAAATGGGGACAAGGACGGTGATGATCAGAATGACATTCTCACCAGTTTCAAAGGTCATATCAAGCTTGGTGCACCACAACTGCTCGGAAGCATCCAGGAGATCTTGAACGAGCACAATTTGCACCCAGAATTCCATAATTTTCAGCAGAAATTCACTACTTTCATTAATCAATGCCTTCCAGTGTACCTCGACTGCAACCCCAATCTCTGGGCTCACCTCTCATTTCCAGGAACATTTCAGGTTTGTTTCATTTAAATCAATGATTATAAGTGTATTTATGTGACTGCACCCTTCACTCATAGTTGCAAGAGCATAGTTACCTCAAAGTACACTACGAGTCAAGGATGGATTGGCAACAATCTACCGACTACCTTCGCTGCAACCCTGCGTTCCACGGAAAGCCTCGTTATGACAGCATCATCTTCCAAGTCTCTCCTGAGGATGTCACCTTTGCCCACCTTGTATTCATGTTTTCCTGCAGCATTCCTGAATTTGGCACTTACGACTTTGCTCTTGTTTGCCCGCTCACCACTGACATCAGCACAAGTTGCTGCCTGTTTGATGCAGCCTTGAGACTCAAACATGTCAAGGCATGACCCCGTACAGCATCGATGTTCATCCCTATTCGGTTGATCGTGAGGGGGGCATTACTTTACCCTGACCCCAAGCACAAGGACGAATTCCTCGTAGTGGAGCATGCTGATGGGGATATGTTTCTTCGCATGAAGGAGTGGACACCACCACTGTATAGACATTGATAGTAGGCTAGGCTCATGTTTTGAGAGTATAGATTAAATTTCATTGTGGCAGTGCTGAATCAATCGTTGATCATAATCACCATCATCCTTGCTGAGCACTGATTGTCACTCCCTTGTCTCTTTCCCTCGACGACAACGACGATATTCCAAACAGCTCATGTTGTCCTGGACTATGACATCCATGTCCACAGCTATCCTGTCTACTGCTCCTCCACAGTACATTGAAATATCTATATCTGGAACGACATGCAGCCGAAACATGACACCGATATCCCCCAGCTGCCGTGCAGCCCACTATTCGACCCCGCCTCACTTTTCTGCTGATCCTTCCTCTGCTCCATCCTATGACTCACCCATGTTGACTCCGTCCCTGCTCAGGCAGAGGCCTTCTCTCCGCCGGTCCACGACCCAGAGCAGGACGACATATCATAATCCTTCAATCTCCCTTCAAGTTCCCTCCACCAGTGCACCACCTATACTCACAATGCGTACATAACAGCCTGTACCAATGGATGATGATGAGGGCAGCATCTCCCTTTCTCCTTTGTCATCTCCATTTTTCCCTCCCCCAACTTCACAGCCTCTCCAGACCCCCTGTAAAAGAGGACCTTCGCTCCATGACTCAATCCATGCTCAAGTCTAAGCAGCTCAACGCCCAATCTCAAGTCACATTGACTTCACCAATCCCTGGTACTGGTGTCGGCACGAAATGTAAATCATCAGCGCGATCAGGAGGCTTCGAAACCCCACTACAGCAGACCGCTTCTACTCCTTTGTCCATCTCTGCCGCAAAGGCCGATCCTACTTCTGGAGTCGCCTTCCATCGCCTCACTCCTCTCCCCACACCCCAATTCGGCATTCGTACACCACAGTCAAAGGCTGAAACGGAGGCCCACCTCAAGGGACAAGCAGAGACAATGAAGCATCTGTGCATCCATGACATGGAAAAGTCGGACGAAGACTGGGGTGTCATAGAGGACGATGACTTGGCGTGCAAGGTAGAGGAACGAAGTAGCGTGCCAACAAAGAAACCCTTGTTGAACAAGCTCCCTTTACTGTTGCGCTGGTCGAAGAACCAGCTATGTAGTCCTCAAAAGCCATTGATCATTAAAGCTGTCCCACAAAAGGGCAGTGCTCCCGACGAGGCGACCGAGGCAACACCCCTTGGAGGCCACATCTTGAAGAGATGGGCTCCACTTGAGGCCCATGTCCCTCGAGCTCCTCGAGAGTGTAAATCAGACACTGTCACCTTCTGCTTCATCTCATGTACATATTACTCTTTTATCAAACATCTACTATACTAAAACATTTTCGCTTATCTTAGCTAGACACATCCAGTCCCAAGTATAAACCTCTATCAAAGTCTCCACCAGTCACATTTCCGTCAGTCACTCGAAATCAGACTTCAGTTATTCACAGCATCCCCCCTCCTTCAGTGAGCGACTCCCTAATGGCCTGCAGACACCTTACTGGTGGTAGTGGACCACCCCCCTTCTTGCAGACGAACGCACCTCATGGTTCGTCTCGCACACCTATGGGGCATCTCGCAAGTACCAGCTCGGCTTCCCTGTTCTTTGGACCATCCATTCCTCAATCCACCACAAAGACCCGTTTGCATACAGCATCCAATGCTGCCACATCATTTGCGCAACCCTGCGTCAATGCACATACATTGGTATCCAACAGGCATAGTTACACAGGATCTGGTGTCGAACCAATTGCTACGCTCCCATGGCGCTCTAGTCTCAACATACCCTCACCGGAATCCTCCTGTTTCAGTACCTCACAGCAGCCATGATGACGAAGATGACATGTTCTTTGAGCCGTGCGGCCCACCAGAGACATCGTTCGTGTTCAGTGCGATAGAGGGCACACCATCCCCCAGATCAAAGGGCCAGAAAGGCAAGGATATTGTAACGCACAGCGTAGACTTGTCGTAGCGTGCTGCGATACTGGTCGAAGAATAAGCGAGGTAGCGAGGAGTTCAACTCAAGGACGAGTGCCGAGCTTCGAGACGATGCGAAGCCTAAGCGGGTCTCTCCTATTCCAGGTATCCGAAGACTCACTGGAACTCAGAGGAAGTGAGGCAAGATCAACGCTGATATTGCGTAGAACTAGCTTAGGGAAAATACAGAGAGAGACGACGACTATATATACGGTAGGCCCCTAATCTAGATGAAGGATATAAAAGGGATGCGCAGCATCCGCAGTAAAGCGCAGTTGAATGCGCAGCTATCCGCAGTAAGAGGCTATGAGTGCGCAGCACGAGATAGCGATCTACGAATGTAAAAGGAAAGGCTATGCCACTGCCTTACGAAGTCTGAATAAGGTGACAGTGGCGGAGACGGAACGGAAGTCCTAATATGGTATGGGCGGGGCGCCGTGTGAGCCAAAGGAGAAAGAGATCGAGAGAGCGTATCTGGTATATGTGGAGGACGACTCCACTACGAATACAACCGCGTACGGCGAGAGGACGAGTCTGTAGAGAAACGGAAGACGAGGACAAGCAAAAGAACAAGGAAAAAGTGTACCCCCTTCGTAGACCGTAACATTACCCCCTTCGTACGGTCGAAGCACCTGCGAGACTCCATCAACTACTCTGATCTCCCTCGTTGACTTCGTAGTCGGTCAAGTCGACGTCATCGAGGGGGTTACGCCGCTTGGGGCAGAACTCGTCGGAATGACCAAGTTCTCCGCAGAGGAGACAGATGCGTCGTGGGCACCAAGCCTGAATATGGCCGGGCGAGGTCATCCGACAGAGTGGACACTCGTAGTGAGGGCAGTCGACGCGGACATGGCCGGTCTGGTTGCAAGTAAAGCAACGAAGGGGACGAGTGGGACGAGCGGGGGTGACGGGGAGAAGAGGAGAGGGGAAACGATCGACGTCTATTGGATTGGCTGAAGTACCCGGCGCGGATATGGGCGTCGACGCGCGGGCCTCAGCATTGGGAAGAGAGGAGGAGGGGAACGGAGTTGTCTGTCTCGACTTTCCTCGATCTCCTGTAACACGTTTCCCCACAGCTCCTGCTGAGGAACTGGCGAGTCCGTACGGAACTGTTCGGTAGCTGCGCTTGAGAACACGATTATTCCGTCGAGTGGGAGTTGGAGAGGAGGGATGTTCTCGAGCGGGGAGTACGTTGGAGGGTTCGGGGGTAGGGGTTCCCCGAGGTCGGAGTGGGACGGAGGAGAGGAAGGAGAGGACGTCTGATAGGGCGGCACCGGGAACAGAAGAATCGCCAGCTCCTCCAACAACTCCAACACTTCCGCTTCGGGAAGGTGAGCGAGAGATCTCAGAAGGGGACGCGACGAGTAGGGGAATAGTGGATGAGGAGTGGGAGGACGGGGAGGACGAACGGGTAGTGGTGGGGGCGATGGTGGAGTCATCGTCCCAGATTGGGGCGGGGGAATATCCATTTCCT
>JBBPSJ010000268.1:0-29682 GCA_038093535.1 Boletus reticulatus
CATTGCACTTACAAAGTTTTCCCTCTACGCGTGTACGTGGGTGAAGTCTGGCATCTCGTCACCCACCTCCAACTCTGAGTCCAGTTCTGAGTGGGACAATGGTTCGGAATTTTGTGAGGATTCAAGTTATGATCTCTCCTCCAACTGGAACTCGAAACCAGATTCACATCGACCCCAGAATAACTACGTCGCGGTGCGCGAGCGGGTGCCGCTTTCATTTTTTTATGAGACGGACACATCCGACAGGTACGGATGCCATCTCATATCCATTAGCTCGTGTTGATCGCCTTAGTGGATGGCCTTCGAATGATCTCACGAATCAGGTCACTCGAGAAAGTCACGATCCCGTCGCATCTGGTGGATTTGCGGATATATATCGAGGTGTGGTTCAACAAGACAATGGACAGTCCATCAAAGTGAGCTTCTCTCTGGTGAGCAACAGCACAATTAATAGGCACTGTTGCCACAGGTTGCCATCAAAGCCATCAAGACTTACTTGGACGAGGACGACAATCTTAAGAAACAAAGGGTAGTCCTTTTTTGTTCCCGACTCACCTCTCCACATCACTTTCTTGCCGTGCTTGTGAGACTGACCTTGTGAACATGCAGCGTCTTCGGCGGGAGATCGAAGTGTGGCTGGATCTCAGTCATGATAATATCTTACCCCTCCTCGGAACAACCATGGGATTTGGTCGATTCCCTGCCATGGTGTGTCCCTGGGTAGAAAATGGCACATTGACGGCGTATCTCAAGCACTGTTATGACAGTCTCTCTGTGGTTGAGATTCTTGTTCTAGTAGGTCTCTTGGTACCTCGTCATTGGGGAAACGGTCCTGACACCAGTCGCCACAGCTCAATAATGTCGCCTATGGTTTACAGTATCGTGAGTGCACCAGTTCAGGTTAAGTCCAAACCATGGTGAGTTCAAGTAATATCTTTTACAGTCCACTTGTGCTCCATCGTGCACGGCGACCTATCAGGAGTACGTATCGTCACGCCCAGATGTATTCATATCACTCCATTTATTCTAATTTTCCAGTCAAACATACTGATTCATGGAAATGGGAGAGCATGTATTGCCGACTTTGGTTTATCAATAGTATTGACTGAGTTTGGGGGATCAACGTTCATCACGTCCTGTCATGCGCGGGGGACCCTACGTTGGATTGCTCCCGAACTACTTGACCTCGAGATACCCGAGGACGAGACGGGCGAGGAACCGCCACACGTGACTCCCACGACACAGAGCGACGTGTATTCGTTTGGAAGTATCATGTTACAGGTATGTGGCACCCCCTACGTACCGCATCATACATTCTCATACGTGTGTTGGACAGATTCTGAGTGGCCAGGTTCCATACCATTATTACAAGCATGACGGTCAGGTTGTGCTTGCAATATCGAAAGGGAAGATGCCGAGATGTCCTAGCAGCGAGCTGGTAACACAGCGCCGATGGATGTTTATACAGCGGTGTTGGTCTACCGTGGATATCGTTCAGTCGCGTCCTTCCAGCGAGGAGATTGTGGCATTTATCGATCAGGAGCTTGTTGATTACAGATTGCAGGAGATCCTGACGCCCACCGCCCTCGAAGACATTGAGAGTCCACGGCCTCCCGCGCAAGTCATTGTCGAATCCACTGCAACATGTTCGCAGCTGCCACCGGACGAGACATCAACTCCAGTTTTCCGTCCGCCCCAATCACCACCCGCGCGGGAGACCATGACACCCGGGGTCGTCATCAACCCATCGCATCGTTGGTCGCATCAGCATCATAGGGATAGGGTTAAGGAGAGGGATCAGGACTGGGACTGGGACTGGGACTGGGACAGAAAGAGAGCTCGAGACGTTCGCGACTGGGATTGGGAGCAGGACATGGATTGGGAGAGGAAGCGCGACCCGGCGAGAAACTACCACCGTGAACGCGAGCGCGAGAGAAATCGAAACAAAGACAGGGCGCAAGACACCGAGGATATGGGACTCGACGAGGAACTGACGCGATCGCCTGCACCGCTCCAACGACCGATCTCTCTCTTTGATTCAGACGAGGTATGACGAACGACTCGTTGATGTACACCTTTTGATGCCATTTTGATTTTCTAGGTACGGTATGCCCATGGACCATCTCTTTTTTATTCTTATGCACCTCCACTCCTTATCCTTTTCTTGTGTTGCATTCTCGTTGATTATTGGGTTTGATAAGTATAGCATGTGCAGCTACAAATTTCCTACATCTCACGCCAGTTATTAGGTTTTTGCACATCCATAGTAATGCATTGAACTATGCATTATGAGCACATCAACTGTATCATGTTGCATCAATAAAGCAGATCACTTTGCGCTCCATGAAGCCCTAGCTTCCACGTTCAAGTGGTACCAAGGTTCTGCTCAGACGCTTGTTTTGCTTCGTGAAGTTCGCTCTCCGTTGCAGCGTGGGGATCTTGTGAGGAGCATTTGGAACTCTCGCATCTTGGCATTCCAAGAATACCAAGCCTCTAAGGTGGCCCGGTTCTACAATGAAGACTGAACACTCTACTTAAACCTCGACTCGGACATTCCCAACCACAAGGAGTCGCCCGAAATTCTCTCGGAGATGGAGGAGGCAACGGGTATGTCGGTTCAAGCCTTGACGGCCATCCAGCCCGGCTTAAATGATATACGGGAGAAGCTATATCTAGATTCCACACGACAGACGACTAGAGTTAAGGATGAGGCATATGCACTACTGGGATACTTTCTGTCTCCTTGCCGGTGGTGTATGGTGAGGGAAACCAGGTGCGTGGACGACTACTGTCGCAGCTTGTCACAAACTCGGGAGACGCGAGCATCCTCGCATGGACTGGGGAATCAGGCAGCTTTAACAGTTGTCTCCCAGCCCGCATCCATGTTTTCAGCCAGCCGTTGACCTCACACATCCCATCGGCCAGCGAAATGGAGAATATCACTGCCCGATGTCGCAAATCGTCGCTCGACTTCAGATCGGTCAACGAATTATATGACCGACTTGACCAGCTTCCTGTTCCATTTTTCTTGGGAAAACGGATGAGACTCCCATGCATTACTTTCAAACTCGGGACATTGTCGGTTTCTTCGAGCGGGTCGGGACGAGTATTCCGTGCACGGACTACCTTACTCGGGACAGTGGAGATTCGGACGGAGAAGGATCTCTCTCGATTCAACCGTTTGGCGCGTTGTTGCCCGCACTCGGCAGTGATGCGCCGGCATACAGGAGGGTCGCTACAGAGGGTCTGATTACTGTCCAGGTTGAGGAGATCACTCCGGCGGTGCTGAATAAGTTGATAGAGGGTGGTCTGTATTGGATGTACTTTGACGGTGGCTGTTGTGCCCATGACCCGCGTGCATACGAATTGTAATCATGTCCATTTCCCAGCTTGTCCTAGCAATGCCCGACGTTTTAAATTCTGCGATCATGGTGGACAATGTCGAGATCGTCGTGTTGCGTGCGTCGGAACGCCCCCCTTGTGTCATCGTTGGCTTCACTCTTCTTTCAAAATTTCATCCCCTGGTTTTCTTACAAGCGCTGTGTATTCACCACCTCTTTTGATCAACCCATGTTCGTGGTTACACTCCGACATCGGAAATAGTCCAAGCGTCGAAATTATGGACGTACCAGCCACGACGGTACCAAACTACACAGGCTCCCTGTTCACTAACGACAACGTTGGGAGCCTAGGGGCATGATCTGGACGAGCAGGTGACGACGACGGTGACAAGTCCCGAGTCTGAACAAGCTTTTGATGAACCCGCAAGGTTCAACGAACGTCGCGAATGGTGAAGGATCGCTCTATGACCTTGGAGCTCAAGAATAGCTAGGTAATGGAAGCTGTCGACGTCGGTGGGTAGTACGGTGCCATTGGAGAGGGCGCACGAGGCTGTGGGACGCCTAGTTGTTTGTTCATGTTTTGGCCTGTATTCGCATTATTGTTGTCTAATTTAAGTCTGCCACTGGATCACTAGATCACTTCTCGTTGTCCGAGTTACGGGTAGGACACCGCGATCTTGTCGAGCGTCAGTGGGATGCATTCGCATGGGCCAGGCACGAGGTCCTCGGCCTCATCAAACGCGCGAACCAGATGCGGCGGGTGAGCCAGCTCGAACGTCTTGGGCATCGACACGAAGTTGCTCGACCTTGGAGTCAGCGAGAAGGAAGGTTAGCAGTGTTGCTCGGATTCTTGGGTGTGGAAGTGCTGATCAAGATGATTTCATGCGGTTGTACTCAAGTCGTTGGCTTCGTCTCCCTATCATTCCACTTCTTCTGCCCCTCTCTATCATCAACCCCACCATCAACTTGTTATTGTTCGTACGTTTCCGAATCTTGCCAGAAGGATACAATCGATGGTGCGTGCATACTATTGCCTGGAATTAACCATCCCCAATATCGGTGTCCAACAAACCTTTGATATGTAGATTACGACAGGAGGTCATGCCTGTGCAACTAATCAACCTGACTACAAACTGCCACTATCCTACTACATAGAAAAGAATGATTATGGTGAACTTGGAAGTGAAATACAGCGCAACTTCCGTAGGGCTGTGCGTTGTGAATGGCCGCAGCACATCGTTCCAGGTTTGGCAAGTATTACCCGATGACCCCATTTTCAATCCTTTTTTTATGCCGTGTGGATGGAAGTGACATTTTACTGCTAGAAAAGCAACTCTGTTGTTACTGAACCACGCAGAGGGGTGCTCCTGCAAATTTAGATGCTCACATTCTACGAGTACGAGTGCCCTCATGCTATCTCATCGCCCATGAGCTCATGCTAAAAGCTGTCTTAGAGAACACTTTCCGAATGATCTCACCAACCAGGTCAGTCTGGAAGGTCGTGACCCAATCGCATCTGGTAGATTGGCGTGCGTCTACCGAGGGATGCTCCAACACACTGGACAGGCCATTGGAGTGCGCTTCTTTTTCATGGTCAACAAGTCAACGAGCAGACAGCGTCACCACAGGTTGCCATCAAAACCATCAAGGTTGACTCGGGCGAGGATGGCAGTTCTTCCGAGAAACAAAATGTAATGCTTTCTCCCCCACCTCACTGTCACATCACTCTTTTTGCTATGCCAGTGGAATTGATTTTGTGGTCCTCACAGCGTCTTTGGCAGGTGATCAAATTGTGGCTGACCCTCAGACACGCCAACATTCTACCGATTCTCGGAACAACCACGAGTTTCGGCCAGTTCCCTGCCATGGTCTTTCCCTGGGTGGAGAATGGCACACTGACGTCCTATCTCGAGGACCGTTATATTAGTCTCCCGAGGGATCAGATTTTTGGTCTGGTATGTCTCTTGGTCACCTCGTGGGAAACGGATCCGACCCCAGTTGCCACAGCTCAACGATGTCGCTTCTGGTTTACAATATCGTGAGTGGATCAGATCGTTTTACATCTGAAGCACTGCCAATTCTGAGCGACGTGTTCTGCAGTCCATTCACGTTCTATCGTGCATGGTGACCTATCTGGCGTGTGTATTAACATACTCAATCTTATTCTCCCACTGACTCGCACTCAGACAAACATTCTCATTTGCGAAAATGGGAGAGCCTATATCTCCGACTATGGCCTGTCGACGTTATTGACCGAACTCGGTGGATCGACATTCGCCACGCCCTTCCATGCATGGGGCGCACTACGTTGGACAGCACCCGAGTTACTTGACCTCGAGGTACCTGAGGATGACACGGACGAGGAATCGTCACGCGTGGCTCCCACGACACAGAGTGACGCGTATTCGTTTGGAAGTATCATGTTACAGGTCTGTGGAACCGCTTTCCCCCCTCTGTACCATGCCTTACCTGCTTACATCCGCGTTGGACAGATTCTGAGCGGCAAGGTGCCGTACCATTATTTCAAGCACGAACTGGAGGTCTTGTATGCAATATCAAAAGGGAAGACTCCGTTGCAGCCACGCGGTGTCGCCGGCTGGCTGATCACGGAGCGTGAATGGATGTTCATACAACAGTGTTGGTCTACTGTGAATATCCCACAGTCGCGCCCTTCGAGTGAAGAGATCGTGGAGTTCACCGAACGGCAGCTTACTGATTGGAATTCGTCAAGGCCCTTGACCTACTCCAACTCCCGGAATGCTTATTTTAGGAAGCCACGCATGCGGAGATGGCCATCTGACAGGTCTTCGAATGATCTCACCAATCAGGTCACTCGAGAAAGTCATGATCCCGTCACATCTGGTGGGTTCGCGGATATCTACCGAGGTGTGCTTCAACAAGACAATGAAAGGTCCATCAAAGTAAGCTTCTCTCTGGTGAGCAACAACACATATAATGGGCACTGTTGCCACAGGTTGCCATCAAAGCCATCAAGACTTACTTGGACGAGGACAACAATCTTTCCAAGAAACGAAGGGTAGTCCTTTTTCGCTCCCAACCCACCTCTCCGCATCACTTTCTTGTCATGGTTGGGGCTGACCTTGTGAATCCCATAGCGTCTTCGGCAGGAGATCAAAGTGTGGCTAGCTCTCAATCACGATAGCATCTTACCCCTCCTCGGGACAACCATGGGATTTGGTCGATTCCCTGCCATGGTGTGTCCCTGGGCAGAGAATGGCACCTTGACGGTGTATCTCAAGCATCGTTTTGACGATCTCTCGATGGTTGAGGTTCTTGTTCTAGTAAGTCTCTTTGTAACCTCGTCACTGGGGAAACAGTCTTGACTCCAGTTGCCATAGCTCAACAATATTGCCTCTGGTTTACATTATCGTGAGTGCACCCCATCAGGCTGTACCCACACTATGATAATATAATATAATTTGTAGTCCATTCAACTTCCATCGTGCATGGAGACCTATCGGGAGTACGTATCGTCACGCCGAGATATACTCACGTCATTCCATTAATTCTAATTTTCTAGTCAAACATACTCATTCATGGAAATGGGAGAGCATGTATTACTGACTTTGGTTTATCAGTGGTGTTGACCGAGTTTGGGGGATCAGTGTTCACCACGTCCTGCCATGCACGGGGGACCTTACGTTGGATCGCCCCCGAATTACTTGACCTCGAGATACCCGAGGATGAAACATCCCCACACGTGGCTCCCACGACACAGAGTGACGTGTATTCGTTTGGAAGCATTATGTTGCAGGTATGTGACACCCCTACGTACCGCATCGCACATTCTCCCACATGCGTTGGACAGATTCTAAGTGGCCAGGTTCCATACCATTATTACAAGCACGACGGGCAGATTGTGCTTGCGATATCAAAAGGGAATGTGCCGAGATGTCCTAGCAGCGAGCTGGTTACGGAGCGCCGATGGATGTTCATACAGCGGTGTTGGTCTACCGTGGATATCATTCGGTCGCGCCCTTCGAGCGAGGAGATTGTGGCATTTATTGAACAGGAACTTGTCGATTGCACGTTGGAGGAGATCCTGACGTCCACAGCCCTCGAAGACATCGAGAATCCACAGCCTTCTGCGCAAGACACGGTCGAATCCACTGCAATACGCTCGCAGCTGCCACCAGACGAGACATCAACTCCAGTTGTCCGCCCGCCCCAACCACTACCCGCGCGGGAGACCGTGACACCTGGGGCCATCGTCGACCCATCGCATCGTTCGTGCATTCCAGTCGAATCTATTGCAATATCCCCACACCTGTCACCGAACGACCCCATGTCCAACCCCGCACCCACAAGGCCAGTGCCCGAATATCTACGCCAACACCAACATTATTCCAGCAGCGTTCCCGATACCATCGTTGAACTGCCAGTAAGTGCGCCACCGTTCTAGTACAAGTATTAACACTCAACGTTTGCTATCTGTCGCGGTCGAATTCAATGCAACACCCTCGCAGCTGCCACCAGACGAGACGATCTCGTCCGAGTCAACAGAAGTTGAATCACCAGAGCTCGTAATCTCCGAGACTGTTGATCCACTGTTGCCGTAAAACGATGCCAGCTGGCACCCGCAAACCAGCACCGCCGAACCTCAGACGACCAGGGGATCCAGATCAGTCCCAGCATGGTTACGTGTGTTTTCGCACGCAGAATCCGTCGATGTCGATGGAACTTACGGTGCGTAAGGCTATTGCATACCCGGTGTCCCCAGCACCGCCAGAGTACAAGGGTAAGGAGCAGGACACGAGTCGAGATGATGGAGACAGGGTCAGAGAGACAGAGCCTGAGAGGGACAAAGGGAAAGAGAGGAGCAGACTCCCTTCGTGACTGGGAGACAAAGCAAGGCCCAACCATTATGAGAGTCGACGAGGTATGCGACCCATCTTAGCTACGATTCGATGAGGCAGGGCTGCTTGAACCGTTGTCCGAAAAGGAATGATAACAAAATCGATCTTGCATGACACCTCTTAACTCGTGACTGTCTTCGATCACTCAGCGGCCAATCCGATCATTTCAGTTAGGATACCGCGAGCTTGTCAAGACATGCGAGCGCGTACCAGGCGTGGAGTCCTTTGGCCTTTGGCGCCGCCTTGCAATCGCGTGAAGCAGGTACGGCAGGTCAGCCTAACTCTCGCAAAGCCTTGATACACACTACGAGTATAGGTTCCCTCGAGTGTCGTCTCACCATCCGTGAACTCAGCTGATTACCTTGGAAAACGCTTTCCGAACAATCTTACCAATCAAGTCACTCGCCGGGATGGTCATGATCATGATCCAGAGTGGAGAATCCTGTGGAGAACACGCACTCAGATGATCAATCTTCTTCGATGTCCTTACTCCCAGATCCTCCCATTACCACTATTGCAGTACGCTCGTTCACGTGTGGCGCAGATTCGGCTTTTGGTACTAGACAGGCAGGCCCTGGAGATGACGCACGTGTTCGGTCACCGTCAGTGGCCATTACCCAGGATCGAACACTTCTATCGAGGACGGACAAAATGATATATGCGTTCCAAATACTTGCTCTCCTGACTTAACCATTTGGCGCGTTGTTGCTCGCACCCAGCAGCGATGCCAGGCATACATGAGGGGACGTCGCTACAGAGAGTCTGATTACCGCCCAGGTTGAGAAGACGACAGCTGTTGTGTCCATGACACTCGTACACACGAGTTGCAATCATTTCCGTTTCCCAGGTTTTAGGTTCTGCGATCGTGATGGACAGTCGAGATCGTCGTGTCGCGTGCATTGCAACGCTTGTGGCATCGTTGGTTTCCCTCCTAGTGTTTCATCCACTGAGTTCCATACAAGCGCACTGTTGTCTACATATCACCAGTGCAAGGTCTGTGTATATATTCACTACCTCTTTTGATCAACCCTATTGTTGAAATTATGGACGTACCAGCCACGGTGGTACCAAGATACACAGGCTCCCGGATCACTAACGACAACGGTGGAAGTTTAGTGGCATGATCTAGACGAGCAGGCGACGACGACGACAAGCCCTGACAGGAATTGCATAGCTGTCCCACAAACATTGGCCATCCTTGATCCAGTCACTCCACAGCTGTCTCCAGGAGTCGCAGATGGTGAAGGATCGCTATATGACCTTGAAGCTCAAGAATAGCCAGGAAATGGAAGATGTCAATGTCGATGGGTAGTACGGTGCCGTTGGAGAGGGCGCACGAGGCTGTGATTCAAGTCGGCGCCTGTTGGTCAACTTGAATGATCGGCAGATGGAGCGAGGTGGCGGACCGAAGATAATTGTTTGTTCCGTTTTGGCCTGTATTCGCGTGGTTGTTGTCTAATTTAAGTACCCCTGCCGGATCATTGGATCAATCGATCACATCTGGTTGTCCAAGTTACGGGTAGGACACCGCGATCTTGTCGTGGGATGCATACGCATGGGTCAGGCACGAGGCCCTTGGCCTCATCAACGCGCGTAGCAGATGCGGCGGGTGAGCCAGCTCGGACGTCTTGGGAATCGACATGAAGTTGCTCGACCTAAAGGTCAGTTGGTCCTTGGGCGTGCAAGTGCTGAGCAGCATACCAAGTACAGATCCATTCGCCGTGACGGTTTCCTGATGGCAGTCGCGGGTTGACAGTCAAGACTGCATCCTCATAATGACTGGAATTATTGGGTCCTCCCACTGGGGTTCAGGAGACGTCATAGTACGAAGACAAGGAGGGAATCTGACCTAGACCTTCCCTTGTGGCTGGTACGCTCAGGCAATTGTTTGTTCATGTTTTCCGGTCGACGTCTCACACATGCTTACATAAACATTCTAGTGGTATGTAGCACTACAATGTGCTTATACAGAATCGATGTGAAAATTTACTGGAAGAGCAACTCCCTGTTGTTCCCTTGTTACTGAACCACGATGCTCCCATTCTACGAGTACGAGTGCCCTATCTCATCACTCATGAGCTGATGCGAAAAGTTGCCTCAGAGAACACTTTCCGAATGATCTCACCAAGCAGGTCAGTCTAGAAGGTCGTGACCCAGTCGCATCTGGTAGATTGGCGTACGTCTACCGAGGGATGCTCCAACACAATGGACAGTCCATCAAAGTGCGCCTTTCCCTTTTGAAGGCCAACAAGTCAATGGGCAGACACCATCACCACAGGTTGCCATCAAAACTATCAAGGCTTACTCGGGCGAGGATGGCGATTTTTCCGAGAAACAAAATGTAATGCTTTCTCTCCCCCACCCCACCGTCACATCTTTCTCTTTGCAATACCAGTGGGACTGACTTTGTGGTCCCCACAGCGTCTTTGGCAGGAGATCAAATTGTGGCTGACTCTCAGACACGCCAACGTTTTACCGATCCTCGGAACAATCATCACTTTCGGCCAGTTCCCTGCCATGGTCTTTACCTGGGTGGAGAATGACACACTGACGTCTTATCTCGAGAATAATCGTAAGACACTCTCGAAGCATCGGATTTTTTGTCTGGTATGTCTCTTGGTCAGCTCGTAGGAAACAGATCTGACCCCAGTCGCCACAGCTCAACGATGTCGCTTCTGGTTTACAATATCGTGAGTGGATGAGATCGTTTTACACCTCAAGTTCTGCCAAATCTGAGCAACATGTTCTGCAGTCCATTCACGTTCTATCGTACATGGCGACCTATCTGGCGTGTGTATTGACATACTCAAATTTATTGTTCCACTGACTTGCACTCAGACAAATGTTCTCATTTGCGAAAATGAGAGAGCCTATATTTCCGACTACGGCCTGTCGACGTTATTGACCGAACTCGGAGGATCAATATTCCCCACGCCCTTCCATGCATGGGGCGCACTACGTTGGACAGCACCCGAGTTACTTGACAATGAGATACCCGAGGATGACACGGACGAGGAATCGACACGCATGGCCCCAACGACACAGAGCGACGTGTATTCATTTGGAAGCATCATGTTACAGGTCTGTGAAACCACTTTCCCTCTCTCCGTACTATGCCTTGTTTACACGTGCGTTGGACAGACTCTGAGCGGCAAGGTGCCGTACCATTATTTCAAGCACGAACTGGAGGTCTTGTATGCAATATCAAAAGGGAAGACTCCGCTGCGGCCACGCGGTATCGCCGGTTGGCTGATCAACGAGGATGAATGGATGTTCATACAACGGTGTTGGTCTACCGTGAATATCGCTCAGTCGCGCCCTTCGAGTGAAGAAATCGTGGAGTTTACTAAACGCCAGCGTGCTGATTGGCCTCCGTCGTGGCCCTTGAGGCTCTCCAGCGGCCCGTCCTTTCTGCGGAGATCGTGCTCACGATCGCCACACAGGGTTCTTAAAAACGTGAGCTCTCCCATTCTTGCACATTCACCACACTTACAAAGTTTTCCCTCTGCGTGTGTATACCGGCGCAGCATGCCCCCTCGTCATCCACCCGCAATACTGAGTCCAGTTCTCAAAAGGACAATGGTTCGGTTCTGTCCTTGGATTCAAGTGATGGTTGTGATGTTGTTGGTTGGCCTTCTTCGTCGAAATCCTTGGGGCTCGCGTACTTCGATCCCATCCCACCATTGCGCCTCCCACCCTTAGCATGCCTACGCGCGCCACCAGGTGATAACAACAGGATTCCTGACCTCAACATCGAGTCATGCGTGGGCTCTTCCATTCATGCACATACATTGCACTTACGAGGTTTTCCCTTTGCGCGTGTACACGGACGCAGTCCGCCCCCTTGTCATCCACCTCCAACGCCGAGTCCAGCTCTAAAAGGGACAATGGTTCGGACATTTCCTCGGATTCAAGTGATGGCAGTGATCTTTCCTCCCATTGGAATTCGAAACCGGATTTGTATCAGTCCCGGAATAACTACATCGGGGTGCAAGAAGAGGAGCCGACTGGCTATGAACCATCATGCATATCTGCGTCACCGTCGCCCAGGATGCAACCCGGGATGTTGCTGAATGCACCTTACAGGTATGGGTGCATCTCATGTTCATTAGCTCGTATTGACTGCCTTAGTCCATTGTCTTCGAATGCTCTCACCGGTCAAGTCACCCGACACAGCTACGATCCCGTCGCATCTGGTGGATTCGCGAATATCTCCGGACGTGTTGTCCGTGACTGCCTCATGGCGTCAAGGCAGGAGTCAGTTTTAACTGACCGTCGACCGCAGCGCGTGTATGCGTCACCGTCGCCCGGGATGTGGCTGGATCCACGATACAGGTACGGGTGGATCTCGTACCCATTAGCTTGTATTGATCGCCTTAGTGGGTGGTCTTCGAATGATCTCACCAATCAGGTCACTCGAGAAAGTCACGATCCCGTCGCATCTGGTGGATTCGCGGATATATATCGAGGTGTGCTTCAACAAGACAATGGACAGTCCATCAAAGTGAGTTTCTCTCTGGTGAGCAACAATGCAATTAATAGGCGCTGTTGCCGCAGGTTGCCATCAAAGCCATCAAGACTTACTTGGACGAGGACGACAACCTTAAGAAACAAAGGGTAGTCCTTTTTCGCTCCCGACTCACCTCTCTGCATCAATTTCTTGCCGTGCTTGTGGGACTGACCCTGTGAACCACGCAGCGTCTTCGGCGGGAGATCGAAGTGTGGCTGGATCTGAGTCATGATAACATCTTACCACTCCTCGGGACAGCCATGGGATTTGGTCGACTCCCTGCCATGGTGTGTCCCTGGGTAGAAAATGGCACATTGACGGTGTATCTCAAGCACTGCTATGACAGTCTCTCTGTGGTTGAGATTCTTGTTCTAGTAAGTCTCTTGGTTCTTCGTCATTGGGGAAACGGTCCTGAAACCAGTCGCCACAGCTCAAAAATGTTGCCTATGGTTTACAGTATCGTGAGTGCACCAGTTCAAGTTAAATCCAAATCATGGCGAGTTCAATTAATATATTTTACAGTCCACTCGTGCTCCATCGTACACGGCGACCTATCGGGAGTATGTATCGTCACGCCTAGATGCACTCCCAAATATTGATGCTAAATTTTCCAGTCAAACATACTGATTCATGGAAATGGGAGAGCATGTATTGCCGACTTTGGTTTATCAATAGTATTGACTGAGTTCGGGGGATCAACGTTCATCACGTCCTGTCATGCGCGGGGGACCCTACGTTGGATAGCCCCCGAATTACTTGACCTTGAGATACCCGAGGACGAGACAGGCGAGGAACCGCCAAACGTGACTCCCACGACACAGAGCGACGTGTATTCGTTTGGAAGTATCATGTTGCAGGTACGTGGCACCCCCTACGTACCGCATCATACATTCTCATATGTGTTGGACAGATTCTGAGTGGCCAGGTTCCATACCATTATTACAAGCATGACGGTCAGGTTGTTCTTGCAATATCAAAAGGGAAGATGCCGAGATGTCCTAGCAGCGAGCTGGTAACACAGCGCCGATGGATGTTCATGCAGCGATGTTGGTCTACCGTGGATATCGTTCGGTCGCGCCCTTCGAGTGAGGAGATTGTTGCATTTATTGATCAGGAGCTTGTTGATTGCAGATCGCGAGAGATCCTGATGCCCACAGCCCTCGAAGACGTCGAGAATCCAAGCCCTCCCGCGCAAGTCACTGTCGAATCCACTGCAACACGCTCGCAGCTGCCACCGGACGAGACATCAACCCTAGTTGTCCACCCGCCCCAACCACTACCCGCGCGCGAGACCGTGACACCTGGGGCCACCGTCGACCCACGGCATCGTTCGTGCATTCCAGTCGAATCTGTTGCAACATCCCCACACCTGTCACTGGACGACGCTACATCCAACCCTGCATCCTCAGTACCCGGATATCTACCCAAACACCAACATTGTTCCAGGAGCGTTCCCAATACCACCATTGAGCTGCAGGTGAGTCCCCCCTGTTCTTATACGAGTGTCAACCCTCAGCGTGTTCTATCTGTCGCGATCCAATCCACTGTAACACGCTTGCAGCTGCCATCGAACGCACCACTACCCTCCCGGGAGACCATGACACCTGGGGTCATCGTCGACCCATGGGATCGTTCGTGCATTCCAGTCAAATCTATTGCAACATCCCCACACCTGCCACCAAACGACCCCATGTCCAACTCCGCATCCACAAGGTCAGTACCCGGATATCTTCGCCAACACCGACATTCCGGACGGAGAGGTAGCATCTCTAACACTATCATTGAGCTGTCGGTGGGTCTCCCCCGTTCTTGTACAAGTGTCAACTCTCAACGTTTGTTATCTGCCTACGTGTGTGGACATGCAGTTCCAATCAGAGACAATCTCGTCTGAGTCAGCAGAGCTTGTAGTCTCCGAGACTGCTGATCGACTGTTGCCGCAAAACGGCGCTAGCTGGCACCCGCGAACCAGCACCGCAGCACCTCAGACGGCCAGGGTCCAGTTAGATTTACCGTTCATTACTCCTGGATCTGGTTATCGACCATCGCCGCCGCAGGACTCTGGGAACGACGGATCTTCCGCGTCCACTGTTAACGCCAAATCTGGTCTTGAAGGTGACCGTCATCGAGCGTATTCCAACCCCTCTCCCATCCTGAACTTGAATCTGGATCCAGATCAGTCCCAGCATGGTTACGTGTGTTCTCGCACGGAGAATCCGTCGATGTCGATGGAACTTACGCTGCCAGTGAGTGGGGTGCACGAGGGTGTGGCGTACCCCGGGCCGGTATCCCCAGCACCGCCAGAGTACATGGATAGGGAGCGGGACACGAGTCGATATGAGGATGGAAACAGGGTCAGGGAGACAGAGCCAGAGAGATGGAGGAAGAGAAAGAGAGGTGCAGAGCTAGAGACACCATTCGTGAACGGGAGACAAAGCAAGACTCCAAAGTTATGAGAGTCGACGAGGGATGTTGCCCGTATGCGACCCATCTTAGCCACGATTCATTGAGGGAACTCCTTGCGCCGCCGTTCGCAAAGGCAATGACTTGACTAATGTGTTCGATCACTCAGCGGCCGATCCGATCATTCCAGTTCACACCGTGATCTTGTCAAGAAACGCGTGCATGCGCACCAGGCGTGGAGTCCTTTGGCCTTGCTATCGCGCGAAGCAGGTATGACAGGTGGGTCAGCTTGGACGTCTTGGGCAACGATATCAGACAACTCACGCAAAGCTTTGATGCACACACTCTACGAGTATGGGTTCCCTCAAGTGTCGTCTCACCATCCATGAGCTCAGCCGATTACATTAGAGACGTGGTGGTGGTGGTGGTGGTGGATGTTGTCGCGTTGGCGGTGGTGGTCGCGACATCGCGTCGTCGCCGAAATGGCGGTGGCAGACGTCCGTTCTCGTCACTGCCATTGCGGGGGTGATGGTGGTGGTAGTAGTGGTCACGACATTGTCGTTGTCATGGTTGGCCACAACGTCGCATCGTCCTCGTTGCTGTTACTGTGATGGTGGTGGCAGTGTCAACATGGTATGGTGGACGATCTGACCAGTGAGCTGTAACGTACATATACAGGCGAAGGATGGAGAGATAGCTGCGAGTCACTCTGAGGAGGGAGCGTGGAAGCGCACGCGGCACGAGCCGAGGTATGCGGTGGAGAATCTGGCGAAGATTTATTCCCACAGACAGCTTGTGTTGAGAGGGTTCGAGGTTGGTATCAATTCGAGGCAGCGGCGACAAACGATGGCTAGTTTTCGTGCCAGTGACTGTCAAGGATACGGCGTTGTATGATGGCGTTGCAAACACATCCGAGTGGGACTACCCCTCCGCGCAGACATTCTGCTTCTGCGAACCATGCGATTCGGGCGAGCGACTGAAAGCACTCTCTGCCAGTGTCGATATGTATATCGTGTTACTAATCGTAAAAGAATCCCCATTATATTTGAGGTGTGGTACGTGAATTACATGGTTCACGTCGCATAAAACAATCAATGCATCACAATAAACCCCACAATCATCGTCAGTCTACACACACACATCGAATAGTCGACCAGAACAGTCCGTGAAAACCGTCAAATCACTCCGCCTTGTGACGTTCAAGCAAGGTCAGCAAATCCGACTCTGGCATTATCATTATCCATGTCGAATGTGGTGTAGACACCCTGCAGGAACACATCGCCAATAACCCAGTTCTCTAGTCATGGGGGGCGGGCGTTCAGTATGGAGCATAACAACAAACAACAAACAGAAAGGACTTGCCTATGTCCCCTCCAGCAAGGCTACTCAGACAGTCCGACGAGCCATCCGAAACTGGTCCACGGTTGAGACCAGCGATCTCGAACGACTTGCAGCCAAAGGTGAGACTGATGGGCGGGAAAGAATTGCATGGGACTGTAGAGCGTCAATGCCAGCCAAAGTGCACAGATCATCCAAACTTACGCGTATAGTGACCCTCACCAACACTCGGTGCAGGCTTGCCACCTAGAGCATTGTACAGGGTCGATATATCCGAGGAACTACCAGCCATGAGGGTAGTACCAGTGTCGATGATGGCATGAACATCGGTCAGAATCGTTTCACCGTTAGCCTCGACACCATCCATGATCACCTGCCAGAAACCCTGAAAGGCTATCATTAGTACATGTCCACGGGAACAAGGCACTTTGGCTCACCTTGTGGGTTACATTGGTATAGGCGAATTCGCCGGTGTACAGGTCAGGGTTCGATCCACCAATATATAACTCAGCTCCGGGGAGAGAAAACTTGATGGAAAACACAGGGTCGGATATACTCCCTTGATTGACGAGGGTCTGGAAGACGGAACTAGTGCTAAAACTCGAGATAGACTCGAAGGCCATCCCCATTAAACCGTCTGAAGGGAGATATATCTCCACCCCAGAAATTTCCTTTGCAGCACCAAGAGTCTGGTTCGTCGCCTACTTGACTGTCGGCAATGACCATATGGGTAAGCTAGACAGGACATACAGAGAAGCCGGCTATGGACACGGTATCGGTGTATTCCTCACCCGAAAGAGCGGTTCCATCTCCGTATGTGACTTTGAATGATTGGCCTAAATCGTGCGAAGTCGAAGAAGCGGAGGGGTCCCACATATCGCGATTATTGCAACCGGAGTCACAGGCAGACCCTGGCAGGTGGAGGTCGCTATGGTGTAATTAAACAAAAGGACTGCAACATGCCAAATAGCGACACCTACGTAGAACCGGTATCGAGGAAGACTGGAAAGGATGTTAGGATAGATATTCCAAGCGGCGCGACGAAAACTCACCAGTGAATGGTTTAGCGGGAGTTCCGACCGAAATAGAGCCATACCACACAGCATGGCCATCCACTAAGGGGATACCAGCCCCACGTCTTTCAACCCCTCCCACATCGGAAGGGTGCTTCCTCCCAGTGTTCTTCTCATAATTTGCGAAACCTCGATGGATCTTACTAACAACAACGGGTGAGTGAACGCGATGTAACGGTACATATAACATACGCCTTGACCGCTGCAACATGAGATTTGAGTGTGTCAGGGTTGATGCTCTTGTCAGCGTTCATGAAGGTAGAACGTTTGGTGATCGGGATGGCAATGCCGGTCCTTTGCCCAGCAGGCTGAGGTGCTGCAGCAGCCAGGACAGCCAGCGCAGCTATGGATGTCGCGAGAGTAAGGTACATTCTAGAGTGATGATACGGTCACAAGAGGAAGGGGAGAATGGAACACCTGATGTTAGACAGCTCACCATTTATAGAGTGCCTTTAATGCCTAACTTAAAGTATAAAACTCGGCAAAGGCTGCTCCACTCGAAGTATACGCAAGAACCGTGGCGCTTGAGATAACCAAAATTTTCATAGAAAAACGCTATCAGTTTTTACGAGGCCACGCTTGCATAACTTGTGGTCAAGTTCCGTTGTGACCCCAGAGGCCCGCTGAATTCATGGTCGTGAGTTGAGCTATCTCTCGCAACTCGATAAGAAATGACACAGGCGAGTTTTGTAAGAGAAGATACCTACGAGCAGGATCACCGATATGATCATATGGATGCCAAGCCGCGACCAGCTGTTAGGCCTGACTCGGAAACATACTACCGCGACATGACGACTAAGTGACAGATTGCGTCCGCCAGAGACGGAAATGGGTTCTGGGCTCAGTCCCCATTGAATGTGTGACAGCTCAGCATCCGACCACTACGACTAAGGTGACACCTGCCTCCGCCCAAACATGTCTCATCCGTGGCTTTACCCAGCCTCTCCTGTGTCTATATACCCTCTCTCTACTGCCTCGACGCGACTCGAACAGTCTACTTAATCAACATGACAAATACGCACTTCTCGACCAAGGCGCTTTACGCAGGGCCGTGGAGCATGCAGTGGATGGCAAACTGGGAGTTGCCGTTTCAGTTTCGTTTCAGTTTCTGGAGGAGCGCGAATTGACAACGACCGTCTCGCCCACCACACGCTCTGACTGCTCTCGATGTCCTTATACTAATCTTCATCTCAGACGCCCCTCGAGATCAAACACGACGCGGTCATCACTGAGGTATTTCAAGTTCTCGGGCCTCCACCGTGGTACCGAATCGCACACAGATAACACACCCCACTTCGTAGCCCTGTCCAAGAGAGCCCGCGCGGGTCCTACCCTTACAGTCAAGCCTGAGTGGCTGTAAATCGGTTCGAGCTGATAAGAAAAGGGAGAATGACAATAACTGACCTCGCGACCAGTCAGGCTCTTCTTCCTTCAGGACTCCTTCCATACCCATCGACCCTCGTTGACCACCCTGTTCAACACAAGCATTACCGACCACAGAATGATCGTCTGTCAACATGTCGGCAACAACCTACTTTGAATTCCCTGGACATACCTTTATCCAAAACAGCGGTTCCGTCTTCGTCCCCCCTCGCCGACTGCGTGTGTGACGCTGTCCCGGCTTTGGTCGACGTCCGCGGACGCCCAGCCAATGCTCAACTGAACCCCCCAATTTCCAAATTCGGCGCCGTCGCCAATCACAAAGGACGTATCTCCGATCGACGCACCTCCTGGCCAGTGAGCTGAACGTGCACATACAGGCGAAGGATGCAGAAATGACCGCGAGTCACTCTGAGGAGGCAGCACCAGTGACCACCCGTGCCACTGAAACGACGACGGCGCTGCGCCACCACCACCATCATCACCACATCAATGACTACGACGACGGCACGGTGGCACCACCCGTGCCACCGAAACGATGACGACGCGGGACCACCACCACCACCACTGCACCCTCGACGACGACGACGACACCCCCGCCACACCACTCCGTGTTGGCGACGACAACGACAGTACAGGATCTAGTTTTGAGCCGTTTTTCGTTGTTGTGAAGCATGTGCCCGTTGTTCTGTGCAGACATTTTCTTCTTCACCGCCTGGTGTGTCATGGCGGTAGGCTGGGGCGCGGGCTCCCCGCTGGACGCGCCCGTTAGTGGTTGAGACCCCCCTGCTTACCCGCACAGCGGCCACCCTTCTTTTTTTTGTCTTCACTAGGTCTTCCATCACACTCGATTCGCTCTGCATGGAAATCAAGATCCATCCTCGTTGGCTATGAGGCCGGGGTGGGTTCATGCGTGAGTACTGGCAAGGCGATAAGACTCCCAGGAATCCCATAGACCGGCCTTCTTTTTTCATGTTTATGTCGATGCTTTCTTTTGCTACATCGACACAACAGATCACTGACGTGGGCGCATCAGGACAGTGTTGTGCGTATGGTCTGTTATGCCCGTCTGCTTTGTGGTGGTACCTCCTTTGTCGGGCAACGGATCATTTAGGTGCGCGAATCAGTCATGTCGTGTCCCTCTACATTGACTCGTATCCAACTGCAGATGCGTGCCCGTCGCCGCACCAGGTGGCTTGCGCATGAGACGGGGGTTGCTTCTGACCATCAGGGACGTTAGTATTGCAGAGCAAGCTCAAAACCAGGTGTAATAGTAATCTTATCTCTGCAAGTTATGTGACAACAGGGGACTGGACTCATCGTCCATTCGAAGTAGCAGAAGAGTAGAAGCGGAAAGTCTTTCGCTTTCCTCGGAGTCGACCCCACTATTTTAGTGGCCCCAAGTCTGAGCCCGCTTCCGATCTCCTCCCACCACCCATCTTACTGCAAGTGTGTATCCTTGGTAATGGATACCGTCGCGAGGTGTGCAGTGATGCATTGATCAGTTAACGATCTTACTTCCGGTATCTGCAGGGGAGGAACAACGAAGACGAGCTTGAGCCATGCAGCCGACTAGGCAATGTGCGACGTGAACTTTCCCACAGGCTCCCGTCTTCTCTCTCCGTGCCTCAATGTCTTCCTCGCAGAGTTCGCAGCTTTATCCCCAGAGGAACTCGACCAGAGTGTCATATACCCCTCTGATTTTGATACTCCCCATCGTTTGCTTATACCCGACCTTAATATGTTAAAAACCACATCCCTGGAATTTTTCTCTTCCTCGCACAGATACTACGCTATCAGTCCTACGTTCAATCCACCCCCTGCCCCTTCATCGATTTCCCCCAAACCAACATCGACCACACCACCGGAGTCCTAGGTCTATCGTCCGGAATTTTTCCTGCTCGCGTTGTCGCTGCATCCTACAACCCGCTGTCCTGGATCACCACTGCACTCGAAGTCTTTCGCTTGGTATTTTGGATTGCTCTGCGTGTCTTGCAGTCTACGAGGAAGTCGCTCAGGGATAAACCTGTAGATCCCTCCCTTCCTTGGAGCATAGTCTGTCTCAGTTTGACGAGATCCGATGTCGAACAACAAATCGCCCGACTCGAATGAAAGGTTTGTTGGTCGTCGTATCTTTTCCCGTCGTAAATTCGATCTCTTCAGCATTGTCGCATTCCGTCCCTTCGTGTCACGCCAGTCCTCTATGGGAAGAACATGACAGTCCCAGGTTGGCCAGATTTGTTGGTTAGGTTTCGACATTCGCGTCTCGGCATTGCGCTGTGCAACCCACGACGGTCGATGCGCTCGCTTTACCACTCAGACTTGTATTGTCCAGGTACTCGCGACCAGATTTTGATACACGTCCGCACAATGAATATCTGTTTTCCGGATTACACAGATCTTCGTTGCCCGCTGAGATCAACGATACCCGGAGACATCGCTCTTCCTAGTTCTGACCATCCTACACTCGTCCACCTAGTATTTGTTATGGTCCTTGTTTGTCCTGTCAACTGGGATCTTGTTACAAAGAAGGCGGCGTCTGTCGTTCCAACCGACGTGGGACTTTTGGCTACCAACGTCGGTCCCCGATCAAGTGCTCTCCGGGCGTTGGAGAGAGTCATGCCTGAGTCCGTCCTGCGTTGCGTCGACGCGGCCTCGGATCCGCGTATAGAAGCCTCTTCTACCCCTGCGAAGCAAGTGCCCATCGCCATCGTTGGTATGGCAGCTCATGCACCGGGCGCCACCAACACTGCTCAGTTGTGGGAGGTACTCGAAGCAGGTATCAATACCGTCTCAAAGGTCAGCATTGCTGATGCATGCCTTTAGGGTGACTGATATAGCTATCTAGATCCCGGACGATCGTTTCAGTCTTACTGTGCACTCTAGGGATGTTGAATCGCCACCTTGCAAGATAAAGGACGACGGGAAATTATTTAATGAGAGATTTTACTGATTTCGATCACAAGTTTTTCAAGAAAGATCTCGCCACAAGAGGCAAGGAGTATGAATCCTAAACAGCATGCTCTCTTACACACAGCTTACGAGGCCATCGAGAGTGCGGGGTGTGTTCCTGATGCAACACCATGTTTCCGATGTGCAACTTTGGCTGCTATATCGGAGCAGCGACGCAACACTATAGCACCGGTTGGTCTTCCGTATGAGCGTTTCCTGATTGAGTGGCACAAACGTTATCTCAGGGCACATTCAGGGCGGTCGCATATCGTATGCTATGCAGTTCGGTGGACCTTCTGTTGTAGTGGATACCGCGTGCTCGTCTTCCATCGTGGCGATCCATCAAGCTTGCAGAACGTTGATGGTCCAGGATTGTGATGCACTCGCGGGTAGTGTTAACATCATGACTAGTCCGAACGTACGTGCATCATGCGTCATTGATTACATCGAGACTAACTTGTGATGCAGATGTTTGCTGGCCTTGAATGGGATCACTTCTTGAGGCCAGTGCAAAAGCTTCGATGCGTCCGCGGACGGTTATTCGAGAGAAGAGGGTTGCTGCTTGTTCGTCCTCAAGCGGTTGAGCGACGCTATAGCGGAGAACGACAACATGGGCTCAGAGTGGCCTAGCACCATTGATCACCCGCCCCCATAGCCCTACGCAGTCTGATCTTCTCAAGACATTCCTCCATATTTATCCGACGCACTTTAGCATCGTCGTCGATTCGTCGAGGCCCACGGCACTGGAACTGAAGCAGGAGACTCATGCGGGCTCACGAGTATCCATTCGGTTCTTTCCCCGGGACGAACGTGGGACAATCCTCTTCATGTTACGTCGATCAAGTCCAATATCGGCCACCTCGTGGCCACCTCTAGCGTCCTTATAACCGTTCCGGGTTTACCCGATGACCCCGTTTTCAATACCTGTTTCAAGGATGTCGTGCGGATCAAAGTGAAATTATTGCCAACTTTGGTTTATCAATTGTATTGACTGAACTCGGGGGATCGACATTCGCCACGTCCTGCCATGCAAGGGGGACATTACGTTGGATAGCCCCCGAATTACTTGACCTCGAGATACCCGAGGATGAGATGGGCGAGGAATCGTCACACGTGGCTCCCACGACGCAGAGTGACGTGTATTCGTTTGGAAGCATTATGTTACAGGTGCGTGGCACCCCTACGTATCGTATCGCACGTTCTCTTACGTGTTGGACAGATTCTGAGTGGCCAGGTTCCATACCATTATTACAAGCACGAAGGGCAGGTCGTCCTTGCAATATCGAAAGGGAAGATGCCGAGATGTCCTAGCAGTGAGCTGGTTACGGAGTGCCGATGGACGTTCATACAACGGTGTTGGTCTACCGTGGATATCGTTCGGTCGCGCCCTTCGAGTGAGGAGATTGTGGCATTTATTGATCAGGAGCTTGCCGATTACAGATTGCGGGACATCCTGATACCCATTGCCTGCTCATCCAGAGTACAAGGATAGGGAATGGGAGCGGTACAGAAGTCGAGATGATGAAGGAGACAGTGTCAGAGAGACAAGAGCAGCGCTAGAGACCGTGCCCCGTGACCGGACCCAAGGTTATGAGAGTCGATGGGGGACACTGCCTTCTTGGACCGCTGTTCGAAAAGGGATGATACCAAACACACTGTTCTGTGGTTCGATCTTCGATCACTCAGCGGCCGATCCGATCATTCCAGGCACCACGATCTTGTCAACCTTTGGCCTTTAAATTGCTATCGCGCAAAGCAGTACGGCAGGTGGGTCGGCTTGGACGTCTTGGACAACGATATGTGTACAGCTGCATAGTGAGTCGTGGCGTAATACGAAGTTACAAGGATTGTTTACTCTAGTTTTGAGCTGTTTTGCGTTGTTGTGAAGCATGTGACAGACAACGGTGCTGCACAACTTTCGCAAAGCCTTGATGCACACACTCTACGAGTATGGGTTCCCTCAAGTGTCGTCTCACTATCCATGAGCTCACGCTGATCACCTTAGAGAACGCTTTCCGAACGATCTCACCAATCAGGTCACTCGGGATGGTCACGATCCAGTCGCATCTGGTGGGTTTGCGGACATCTATCAGGGGGTGCTTCAACTTGACAATGGGCGGTCGATCAGAGTGCGCATCTTTATTCGTGACAAACAAAACAATTAACGGACACCTTTGCCGCAGGTCGCCATCAAAGCCATCAAGACTTATTCGGGCGAGGACGACAGACTTTCGAAGAAACAAAAGGCAAGTATTACATTCCTTTCTTGCTGTGCCTGTTGGGCTGACCTTGTTAAAGCGTCTTCGGCGGGAGATCAAAGTGTGGCTGAACCTCAAGCATGACAACGTCTTACCGTTCCTCGGGACAACCATGGGATTTGGTCGATTCCCTGCCATGGTGTGTCCCTGGGTGGAAAATGGCACACTGACATTGTATCTCGAGAGCAGTCATGATAGTCTCTCTGTGATTGGGGTCCTTGGTCTAGTATGTCTCTTCACCTCGTGGGAGAAAGGACCTGAGCGCAGTGCCCATAGCTCGACAATGTTGCCTCCGGCCTACAGTATCGTAAGCGCGACAAGTTGGGTTATATCCCAACTACTACCGATTCTAAGCAGCATCTCTTGCAGTCCATTCACGTTCTGTTGTGCATGGCGATCTATCTGGCGTACGTACCATCGCTCACATGTATAATCACCACCTACCTAACTTCTCCAGTCAAACGTTCTCATTCACGAAAGTGGGAGAGCATGCATCGCCGATTTTGGTCTATCGATGTTATTGACCGAACTTGGGGCATCTACATTCGCCACGTCCTTCCATACTCGGGGCACCTTACGCTGGGCAGCTCCCGAGTTACTTGACATTGAGATACCCGTGGATGACATGCACAGGGAATCACCACGTACGACTCCCGTGACACAGAGCGACGTGTATTCGTTTGGGAGTGTTATGTTACAGGTAGGTGTGATCCACTCCCCTCCCCTCCCCTCCCCTGCGCACCGTACCAGACACACTTATATGCGTGTTGGACAGATTCTGAGTGGCAAGGTGCCGTACCATTATTACACGCGCGAAATGCAGGTGATGCATGCAGTTTCGAGAGGGATGACGCCAACACGGCCGAGTACTTCGTTGGTTACGGAGCGTCGATGGATGTTCATACAACGATGTTGGTCTGTCTCGCGCCCTTCGGGAGAGGAGATCGTAGAGTTTATTATACAGGAAGTCGCTGATTGCCAATCGCGAGAGCTCGTGGTCCCACAATCTTCCACGACCGTAGCGCCCCCGCGCCCGCCGCCAGATGACCTCACGTCTAACATCGCACAAACCCCCTCGTGTACGTGCTCACTTGACTGCACTGAGTACCCTATAAATCAGTTATAGTGGACGTCCTCTCCACTACACCAGATCTTACACCGTATATCATCAAAGTCAATGACCAGTATATTGCTAGGGGAGATTTTGGTGACGTGTATAGGTGTTGGTATCATGATGGTTCGCCAAAGGAGGTTCGAGTCTGAAATTTGACTTGCGTTTCCTGCTGATTACCTCTTTGCCAGGTTGCAGTAAAGGCGCTCCGATTCGGGTTCGCAACAGACGGAGATCACAGCAAAGGATTCACCAATGTGATTAATCTCATCGACAGTTGATAAATGGAGCTTGACCTCCTTCATAGATGCTCCGTCGAGAGCTTGGAATTTGGAGGAGACTCAATCACATAAACATTGTTCCGTTTTTAGGGGTCGCGTATGGGTTTGGGATGCGTGGCGCATTGTCATTGGTATCGCTATGGATGCCCAACGGACCACTCCACCGTTTCTTACAGAAGCACCATGATAATCTAGATTTGAGGCATCGACTTCAATTTGTGCGTTCACTAAGCATTATCACCCACTTTATGTCTGCTAAACCTACACGATAGCTGCTAGATATTGCCAACGGGTTGGACTACTGTGCGTGCCCGTTTTTCATCACTATCGCTGAGGGACATAACAATGACACGTCACAGTGCATTCTTTTCCAATCGTCCATGGAGACCTGAACTGCGTGCGTCAGGTAAAGATTCGCTGCATCCGCCTTGTCTAATGAATGAATAGAACAACGTGCTTCTCGATGGGAATTACACCGCCCGCTTATTCAATTTTCGACACCCTTCATTAGATGCAAATATACCCGAAGCATTGGTTTATCTGAAGGGATCTAGTGCACGACCAGGAGCGTTGCGCTGGATTGCACCAGAGCAACTTGAGCCAGACGACACGTTCTGCCGCACACCAAAGAGCGATATATGGTCGTTTGGTTGTATGTCCCTTAAGGAAAGTTAGACGGACACAATGTCATAGCTCTCGCTGATACCCTTGCAGGTGTTGTCTGGAAAAGAGCCATGGTCGGAAGTCCATGAAAATGCGGCCATCATCTTTCGATTGGCAAAGGGACATAAGCCAGGCCGACCAGACTCCCCGATCCTGGATGACTCACATTGGAACTTCATTCAGGATTGCTGGTCAGCAATGGAGGAGCGACCTAGTACTCAGGTGGTAATTACCACTATTCACCGGTTCTTGAACCGCTGTCCAGAATCACGTCCCCTCTCTGATTTGATCGATACATGGTCAAGTCAGGCTGATTCCTCGGTGGATGCCTTGACGTCGTCTCTCAGCCATGTTACCGTGGACCCAGGGAAGAGTGTCAACGCAAATGACGAAGATGATCCGGAAAGGCACAAAATTCGTGCTCGTAGACCATCCTGGCACGGCGGGTTTCCACCCACCCATTTCCTTGCTGCCCCATCCACACCACACACCAGAAGTCGATCCTTTGATGGTGGCTCTCCGCGGGCTGGCGCATCTACACACCTCCAGATCCACCCCCTTCTAAACGGCGAGGCACCCCATTCGGACTTTTACTTTGACCTCGCCTTGCCAACATTTTCTCCAGTCTTACGGCTTACCATGGTCTCCGCCGACACCCTCCGCGAGTCCGCGACGTATCCGTCTGTCACGGGGATGCGCATCACGCATGATGCCATCAAGGCATGGCCGATCTATTTGGAGTTTGATGACAGAAACACCGTTCCCGCTGTGCTACCCCCGATCACGCTTGGCGATGTCCTCTACATGATCCATTCCTCCCTTCACAGACAGATCACGCATCATGACTGGGCTCAGCTCAACATATCCAAGCAGACTGAGATCGCGCGTGCGTTTACTCGCAGGTGCCAGAGTATCCCATCGTCAGTGGAGGTGGAGGTGAGCCAAGGAGTGAAGCGCGTTGACTATCTGCTGGATAAACACGTCTTTCGAGGGTTGGTCAGAACATACGATGGAGATGGAATCTACTGGAAACTGCTCACTTCCTGAACCTGATGATGACGAGTATATCTGATGATTTATTTATATACACCCCTCCTACCTGCCCGATAGCAACATGGGTTGACTGTATTAGTCTTGAGCTGTTTTTCATTGTCGTAAAGCATGTGCGGCGTGCCTGTGTTGAAGGGACGGGCAATGCTGTGATGCACACATCATACAAGTATGGGTGCCGACTATCTCAGAGAACGCTTTCCAAATGATCTCACCAATCTAGTCACTCGAGGGTGTATCGAGCCAGTCGCGTCCGGTGGATTTGTCGACATCCAAGGGTACTCCAACGCAATCAGGGAGAGTCCACGAGTCCACGAGGGTGCACCTCTTTATTGACCACGAAAATTCACAGACACTGTTGCCAGAGGTCGCCATCAAACCATTAAGACCTGTTCGTACACTGTTGCCAGAGGTCGCCATCAAACCATTAAGACCTGTTCGTGCGAGACAAACGACATGCGAAAGCGTCTTCGGCAGATCAAAAGTGTGGAACATCAGACACGACAACGTGTTATCAGCAACATCGACGCCACCCTCAGAGCCCTGCAGACTCTTCAAGACCACTCTCTCTTCAGCCATGATCTGCTGGTCTGCTTCGAAATGATTCCGTAGCGTAACAAGTTGGTATATAGTCCACTTTTTCCCTCGTAGCATCTTCTTCAGTTGGGGGGCATGTTGATCTAGGGAGAGGGCAGAGATCCGAGTCCTAGAATCTATTCGGAGAATTTGCAAAGCATAAGCTTGTGACATGGTGGGCGGCTCACCAATCTGCTCAAGGCTTCATTCAAGGCTGCGGCCGTAACAGGATCACCACTGATGGGGTCGGTGGGGCCCTCCGACAAGCATCCAGGCTGGAAGGGTTGGGGGTCGAGGAAGGTGAGCCCTGGAACAGGGGGAGGAGGGAACGTGGAGGGTAGCTTCCATCACAAAAACTGCAAAAATATTATAATCCAAAGTGGGCCGAAGGATTGCGGCGGACGATTGTAATCAATTATGATTCAAGGTTGAATGACATTGGCATGATCATAATGTTGAGAGGAGACGACACTGGGACATTATGATATTATACAATGGTCCAAGTCGTACAAAGGTTGAGGCAATAGTGAAGTGACCCCATTCTGACTAATGATTAGATTGACAATACAATCTCCGACGTTATCTCCGCCTCTGACGACGACCACCGCGTCACTCATTGTACCACTATGGCTCAAAAAGATGGCCTCCAAGTAAGTACCTTTACTCATCAGCAGATAAGACTATATCCTCCACAGGTCTGAGGAGTCAAAGAAGAAACCCGAGGACATTTACGTGCTGGCTGGCCGTAGAATCGCCTGTTGTGTTGACTTATGGTGCGAGCTTGAAAAAGTGGTCGACATCGTCCAAAATATCCAACAAGATGATGAAAGTAAGGCTGGTGAGCTCGACGAAGATGATGCAGCAAGACGCGGAATAGCACGGGTATACCCCCGGGTATCACCGCTCGTACTGCGGGTCACCGCCGACGATGACGCCGCCGCCGCACCATCACCACCACACCCTCGTCAATGACGACGACGGCACGGTGGCACCACCCGGCGTGCCACCAAAACGACAGCGACGACGACGACGCTGCGTCATCGTCACTATCACCACCACCGGCGCACCCCACTAGCACCACCACCACTTCCCTCGTCGACGACGACAGCACCGTCGCTGCACCACCCCCCTCGTCAATGACGACGACGATGGCACGGTGGCATCACCCGTGCCACCGAAACAACGGCGACGATGACACCGCGCCACCGCCACCTTACCCTCGTCGACGACCACGACGGCACGGTGACACCACCCGTGCCGCCGAAACGATGACGACGACGGCGGCACAATGGCATACGCACGAAGTAGCCAAGCGTCTTCCCTCCTCCTCCTCCTCCTCCTCCTCCTCCTCCTCCTCCACTCCACCCCAACGCCAAGACGACGACGGCACGGTAGCACCACCCGTGCCGCCGAAACGACGACGACGCACCACTACCACCACCACCACCACCACCACACCACTCTGCGTCAGCGACAACGACAACGATGACGATGACGACGCCGTGTCACCACCCCCACCCTGTGCCCGTACGTCAACAGCGACAACGACAACGACAACGTGATGTCGTGACCACGACAGCGACAACGGCGGATGCCCGCCGCCACCACCATTGTGACGACGACGACGACATGATGTCGTAACCACCACTGCGACTGAAGCATGGGACTATGCATTGGAAACATACTACAAGATCCTTGAAGGATGTCGTTGAGGACCACAGCCGGGAGGCTGAGCTGGCGAATATGTGCTTCAAGGTAGGTTTAACACTGTTTATGCGTGCATACATTCACTTTACTTGGGCATTTAGATAACTAGCGCTATCTGGAGCACATGTGCAAGTGACACGAATGCTCTAAGAATGTTAATCCCTT
>JBBPSJ010000269.1:0-29434 GCA_038093535.1 Boletus reticulatus
CTTCTTGGGTCCTGGCACCGTGCTCGACACCACCTCTTCGACCTCCATCTCGGTCGCCTGCGTAGCCATCTGCATAGTTGGCTGAGTGGCGTTGGGTGCCATGTCTTCTTCGGTCGTCATTGTCATTGACTTCTGGCATTCAAGCCAGTCAGCATGTGCTCTCTCGGCCTCCACAATCTCGGCCTTCACATCGTCCTCAAGCTCAGTGTTTACAAATACCTCTTCAGCCTCCTTGCGTACGCCTCCCACTCGTCCTAGAGGCGTCAGTACCTACATAACCATGAGCGACACGTCACTTACCATTGCCTGGCTGAACTTGGCGACCCAACTCTTCATCTCGTCTTGAAGACTCTCCCGGTCTTCTGGTGCGCACTTGGCCACCGCCTGAACACAGTTGGTGGCAGTGGTGAACTTCTTGCATAGTTCGCGTCAGTGTATAGTGCCAACATCTTGCATGGTGCAGAACCGATTGACATGGCTGGTGAATTGAGACATGGGAGGCATGGGGATGATGATAGTAGAGGGAGAAAGACAGGAGAAATTGGACTTGACACATCAAAAAGTCCACACCAGTTTTGAACTCTGCCAGCTTAGTCAGCAGTCCACCATGTCCAACTGGGGACAGTCAGTATTCAAGTCCCCCTTGGATGTAGAGACTGGTACGTCTCTATGGTTGTATCCCTCCTTTTTGATACTCTCCATCATCTCGTATGTCCCCCTCTACCTATTCCATTACTTACCGTCGAAGTCCGGAGTCAGACCGATAGACCGGTATCACTGGTCTGCTATGGTCTAGCACAGACTATGTCCACCATATCGTTTGTACCATCCCGTCGTCCTTGTTCCATTTCAGGTCTTATTGTTTGATTACATACTAGTATTACCACCAACCTTTGAGGGTCGGTCTTTCTTCCCTTCGACTTCCTTGATCATAGCTAGAGTCTGGGTATACCCAGACTATAAAGTTTGTATCAATTGGAATTGAATCTAGCTTCCATTTGGCTCATGTAACGCACAGCGTAGTCTGGACGTAGCATGCTGTGATACAGGTTGAAGAACATGTGAGGTGACGAGGAGTTTAACTCAAGGACGAGTGCCAAGCTTCGAGACGATGCGAAGCCTAAGCGGGTCTCTTCTATCCACAGGTATCTGAGAGGCTCTCTGGGACTTGAAGGAAGTGAGACTAGAAACAATGCTGATATTGCATAGAACTAGCTTGGGAGAAATACATGGAGGAACAATGAGTATTTATATGGTAGGCCCCAAGTGCTGTGCACAACTTAACTAAGGTATAATCTGAGATGTGCAGCATCCACAGTATGCGCAGTTGAATGCACAGTAAGAGGCCTATGAGTGTGCAGCACGAATAGCAAATACAAATATAAAATAGCCACAGCCTTACGAAGTCTGAATAAGGTGGCTGTGGTGGAGACGGAATGGAAGTCTAAGTATAGGTATAGGCGGGGCGCCATGTGAGCCAAAGGAGAATGAGATCGAGAGAGCATATCTGGTAGTTGTGGAGGACGACTCCACTATGAATACAACCGCATACAGTGGGAGGACAAGTCTGTAGAGAAACGGAAGACAAGGACAAGTCAAAAACAAGGAAAAAGTGTACCCCCTTCGTAGACCGTAACATTACCCCCTTCGTATGGTCGAAGCACCTGCAAGACCTTCTAATTGCTTTGGTCCCCCTCATTGACCTCATAGTCAGTCAAGTCAATGTCGTCAAGTGGGTTCCGTCACTTAGGACAGAATTTGTCACAATGTCCTAGTTCTCTGCAGAGAAGACAGATCCGTCGGGGACACCAGGCCTGAATATGGCCAGGGGATGTCATGCGGCAGAGGGGACACTTGTAATGTGGACAATCCACACAGACGTGACCAGTCTGGTTACAGGTGAAGCAACAAAGAGGGCAAGTGGGGCGAGTGGGAGTGAAAGGAAGGAGAGGGGAAGGATAGCAATCTATGTCGATTGGGTTGGTTGAAGTACCCGGTGCGGGTACGGGCGTCGACATGCGGGTCTTGTCATCGTGAAGAGAGGAGGAGGGGAGTGGAGCTGTCTGTTGCGACTTTCTTCTATCTCTCTGAGCACGTTTGCCCACAGCTCCTGCTGCGGAACTGGCCAGGCCGTACGGAACTGTTCAGTTACCCCATCTGACATTACGAGGATTCCGTCGAGTGGGAGTTGGAGTGGAGGGATGTTCTCGAGCGGGGAGTACATAGGAGGGTTCTGGGGTAGGAGTCCCTCGAGGTCGGAGTGGGACAGTGGCGAGGAAGGCGAGAACGTCGGGTATGGTGGGCCCGGGGTTAGGATGAACGCCAGCTCCTCCAGAAGCCCCAATACTTCTGCTTCGGGAAGGTGAGCAACAGAGTTCAGAAGGGGACACATTGAGAAGCGGCACTGTGGATGAGGAGTGGAAGGATGGGGTGGACGAACGGGTAGTGGCTGGGGCGACGGTGGAGTCATTGTCCCAGATGGGGACGGGGGAATATCTGTGTCCCCTTGAGTACTCGCGGGCCCAGGGGTCATTGTCCCAGGGATGGTTTGGGCGCTCGTCCATGTAGTAGTTTCGTTGGTGTGTAGGTAGGGCGTGGACGATTGGGTGCAGGATGTGCATGAACATTGCAGGGGGGAGTCCGTGAATGACATCATTGAATCCATGCTCTGCACAGGCGTCAAGGATTGCCTCTCTGGAGGCGTGGATGGCCTGTCCCATGGCAGCTGTATAGACTGGCAGACCCCCATCGGGGAAGAGCTGCGCATGGATGGTTCGGGCGGTGGCGTATGTGTGGAAGATGACCACCAGAGATTTGAGTATCGGAACGTCTCGGAAAGCGGGTACTGAGGGTATGGCAATAGCGGCAGCAGGGTTCTCGAGTATGGAAGCATAGAGGATGCAGCGCGATACGATGGGAAGTCAAAGGAGTCAAAGGAGTACTGCGACATTGAGTGAATGGGACATGAAGAGTTTGTTAAAGTGATGGTGGCATAGGAGGAGCGAGGCTCAACTCGAGTGGATGATGGGGTGATGGGAGTTAAGATGAAGGAGGGAAGGCCAGGAAATCCCTGCCTTTATACTCCTCCACAGCATGTCCTAGATTGGACTCAGGTTCCCAAGTGTTTTCGGAGGACGGGTATCCTTTCCATGAAATGAGGTAATGGCGGTGACGTGCGGAGCCCTGATGGGCCAAGATCTGTTCAATTTCAAATTTCTCTTCTCCGTTGATGAGATCCGGCGGAAGTGGAACAAAATTTGCTCCATGTTCCACAGTTTCTCTATATGGGGTGAGAAGGGAGGCATGGAAGGCATTGTGGATTTTCCATGTTTGTGGGAGCCACAATTTATATGAAACAGGTGATATTACCTGTGTGATTTCAAAGGGGCCTTCACGGCGAGGTGCAAGTTTTCGGGACAGGTAGCAAAGTCTCAGGTTATGGCCCTTGAGCCATACCTTATCTCCGACCCTCCAAGGTTTGAAGCAGGAGGAAACGCGTTCCCTCATATATTGTTGTGCTTTTTCATGGGCGGCGGTGGCTTCCTTGCGAGCCTCATCGAGGTCTCCAAGGCATTTTTCTAGTGTAGGGAGGAAGGTGGTTTTTCCTCAACTTGGGTAGGCCCTTGGCTCATACCCCATCATCAATGAAAATGGTGTTTTTCCTGTTACCGAAGGCATGGAGGAGTTGTGGCAATACTCTGCCATTGGTAGGAGGTCTGTTACGATTCTCTTTTCTTTGTACCAATACAAGACTCATTACGACTCGCCTCTTATCTCCATGGACTTATCTTTCTCTTATCATTGATGACTCACTCTTTCTTTCCCATTGTTCCGTCGGCATTCCACCTCCTTCCATTTGCTTAGTCATCATTCCTTCCATCGTATTCCATTGGTTTCTCTGCTTGCCCTAAAGGTTTACATATCCAACATACTGTATATAAACCCTAGATACAACTCAAGCGTTTCCTCACACTTCAGCTCCTTTGTAGTTTCTCTCCTTGTCAATCGAGTCACTCTTGTTTCCTCTCAAACCTCTGGTTTTAGCCCAGAACCTTGAACCCCTTGTGAACGACTCACTTGGGCCTCGAATCCTCGAACCCCTTTGATTCTTTAAGCCCTCATTGTGCTTTTGACTCGACACTCGTCTCCTTCCTCGACTTATCAAAGGCTACGCACATTCCTACCCGGACCAAGCATAACAAGGTCCAATCATCAGGTGGCGTCCCCTTGGCAAAAGATCCGAAGATACGTCTCTAGCTCCTGATTGACCCATTCCGTTTCTCTGTCAGTTTGTGGATGGTATGCGAAAGAAAGAAGGGGATCATAATCCAGGAGTCTCGCCAGTTCCAGGGCAAAGGCCGAGGCAAACTGCGGACCATGGTCAGAGATTATCTTATCGTGGAGGCCAAATTGTGGGAAAATCTTTTCAAAGAAGAGCTGCATGACCCCGCAGGCATCCACACTCTTGTGAGTTGGAGTGAAAATCACCCCCTTCGTAAGCCCATGGTCAACCATGACCATGACTGAATCATATCCATTGGACGGCGGCAAGTCCGTGATGAGATCCACCGAAAGTGTTGTGAAAGGGCGAGTGGAGGCGACCAGAAGAGGGGTGAGAGGAGGGATGGTGGGGTGGGTATTGACCTTGTTGGCTTGGCAAACAGCACAACCTTGGATGAAGCGTCGTATATAGGCCATGAGACCCGGCCACCAATAGTCCCGTTGTACCGCATTAACAGTTTGGTAGTAATCGCCATGACCACCCATGGGCGAATCATGGAGAACGTGGAGAAGGTCATTCCGGTGGCCCTCAGGTACATAGGCCCAATCCTTGAAATAAAGCAAACCATTGTCATACCACCAATTGTGAATAGAGGAACGGAGAATCCCCGGTGTACCCTCGTGCAGTTTGCACAGCTGTTCTATGACGAAGCATCCACCGCAGTGGATGTGATGATGGCCTCTTGGAGGTCGAGGTCGATTCTTTTCAAAAATAGCTCTCCTGGCAACAGGGTCACCTCGGCATTGTCGCCAGAGGTGTCCATATTGTCCCTGCGCGAGAGAGCATCTGCGGGGCCCATGTTGGCACCTGGTACATGTTGGAACAGGAGGTCATAGTCCTGTAGTGTAAGCATCCATCTAGCTTGCCGCCTAGAGAGCTTCCTGGGATCTTTGAAATAACACAGATTCTTGTGGTCTGTGAGCACAGTTACGGGCCGGCCAGTGCCGGTGAGGTAGTGTTGCCACTCTTTGAGTGTGTGGATGACAGCCAGTAGTTCTCTGTCATAGATGTTGTAGTTACGTTCCGCCGGTGAGAATGTCTGGGATATATAGCAGCAAGGGTATAAGTCTCCATTACCATCCTTCTGCATTAGCACGCCCCCGGTCGCAGTGAGTGAGGTGTCTGTCATGACATAAAAGTCTCTTGATGTATCCAGCATTGCAAGTACGGGTTTTGATCTGAAGGCTGTTTGGAGGAGGTTGAACGCCTTCTGTTGCTCGTGCGTCCAGGACCACGGCTGCCCTTTCTTTGTTAAATCCAAGATCGGCCTAGCAATTTCTGAGAAGTTCAGAATAAACTTGCAGTAAAAGTTGCAGAACCCTATGAATGAGTGGACTGTGCGAACCAAAGTAGGTGGTTCCCAGGTGGCGATTGCCGATAACTTGGTAGGGTCCATCACGATGATACCCTCTTGGATGACCATCCCTAGGAATTCAACCGAGGATGCGTTGAACATACATTTTTCAAGTTTAAGGCCGAGACGGTTATCTCTCAACCACTCCAGAACTTGCCTTGTTCGTTGGTGATGTTCTTTAAGATCCCCAGAGTGGATCAACATATCATCCATGTAGATGATTAACCATCCTTCCACTACCATATCCTTGAAGATAAAGTCCATGAATGACTGAAAAGTCGCAGGACTGTTGCACAGGCCAAAAAACATGACGAGAGGCTCGAAGAGGCCAAAGGGTGTGATGAACGCTGCCTTCCAGGCATCTCTAGTCTTGATCCAGACATTATTATAACCCCAGCGAATGTCCATCTTCATGAAGTAATGAGATCCCTTGAGTTGATCCATCAAGTCTCCAATGAGTGGGAGAGGATAGGTGTTCTTGATGGTATGCTCGTTGAGATAACAGTAATCTTGGCAAGGGTGAAGATTACCATCCTTCTTTGAGATGAAGAAGAATGGGGAAGCCATGGGGGAATTCGATGGGTGAATACATCTGGCCATCAAGTGTTCGTCAATGAAATCTTTGCATGCCTCTCGCTCCTTAGGGTTAAGCGGGTAGGCCTTGGCAACCTTGGGTAGAAAAGAGTTGTCTAGATCTATGCCATGATTGAACGACTGGTAAGGCGGAAGGGGACCGTCGTCCTTCTTTTGGAAGACGTCCTCAAAGTCTTGGAAGTCCCGCAGGAGTTCCTTCTTGGTTTTCTCTGCTGATTGGGCCAGAGAAGTCGAGATAGTAGTTTTCCTAATGGAGCGCCCATTCAGCTCGTGTTCCTCATCCTCCTCACAGTTTATGAGCTCTGGCATGTCCTCCCACTGCATGGTCGGGTCCATGTCAGGTACCATCAGGTCGCGTTTCGGGTTGACGCGTTGCTTCCACCACAGAGCTTTGCATTTCTGTAATTTGCATACCTGGCATTTGTTGTTGAAGACAGTGATAGTATGGGTCGCAGCCACTCTGTCATTCCTCGCGCGCGTGCCCTCCTGTATGGTCGGTTCCATATCATGGATGCGGACACTTCCTGATTCCCAGTTAATCTCTAGATTTCAGTCTCAGAGCCAGGGTAATCCTAGTATTAGGTCATCCTTGCCACAGTCAATAACAAGGAAGTCTCAGAGTTCAGTAGTTTCTCCAAGCTGAATTATCACCAATGCCTGTTTGCATATCAGGCTGTTTTTGTTGGGAGTTCCATCAACATTGCTCGCCTGCAGGGGAGTCTTGAGTTGTGTGGTGGGAATGTCGCATGCCACTACCGTAGCATAGTTGATAAAGCAACCTATTGCCCCGGAGTCAATAAGGGCTTTTGTGTCAATGCTTTTGAATGCAGCGCAGTCAGGTGAGTAGATGGTGATGGGAATAGATATGGATTGCGAAGAACCACCTGACACAAACACTGGAGCACATCTAAAAGAAATAGTATTGGCAGGGAATGACGTTGACCCATTCCTGCCTTTCAAAAACCCTGGTCGGTTCCAGGTGTTTCAAGCCATGTGTCCTGGTCAGGTCCAGGTATCGCACATGCTTCTTCGCAGAAACTAGACATAGTCTGTATGCAGGTTCCACAGCAACCGTTCTTTGACGTTTGTGGTTTGGTGTGGTCATCTCCACGTCCGAGTGACATGTTCCGGTCGGTTCCAGATATCTCATGTGCCCCTGCCTCTCCGCTCACCGCTCATGCCACTCTGATTCAGTTTTTGACTGTGTTTCTCAGAGCAGTCTCTTGCGAAGAAGGTTGCGGTCCAAGCCCCGTCCCATGACCTGTGGGAGTAGCTGCGTCCACGTCCAGCAATGATTGGACATCATCATATGTGTACGTGCCAGGATAATGATCCTGGGCTTTCTCTGAGGTGGCATCCCAGAGCTCCGCTGGCGCAATAGCGGAGAATCTATTGTTCCATGGTCCAGATCGTACAGCCCTGGCTCGTGGTGCTGCCCTGATCGCTTCCTTTTGCACTCTTGGTAAGTGGCCGTTCTTACCTCAGCCATGGCTTGGTAGCCTTCCTCCTCGTCTGCAGACGAGCTGCCCTCCCCGAAAGCAGTTTTGAGGATCTTTATTGCAGCGCCTTTCTCAATGCTCCCCATGTTGTTGAGGTAAGCCGAGAGTTCATCATCCTCCTCTGTTGTGGTGGTGGTTTGTGCCTGTCGTTGCGGGACTTTGTAAGTAGGACATGCAGTGTGTCCGGAGGATGTGGTCGGGTGGGGACGTGTGGTCGGGTGGGGATGTGTGGTCCGGTCAGTTCCAGATCCCAAGTGGTTGGAAGACCTACAGCCAATCTTGTGACAAATGAAGCATTGATTCTTCCACATATACTCAGCGCGCTGAGTCAGCGATAGACACACGGCATCTATGTCCATCACATATGGGTCACTGTGCGATTGAGGAGAGGGAGCCAGTATATGTGGCACTCCCTTTCGTAAACCTCCAATCCTTCTCAGTTGTTGAGAGAACTGGCCTGCCTTCTTTATCCATTCCTGGTAGCTGTCTGGGATCTTGTCGCACGAGAGGATCATTGTGGTGAGTCTGGGGCTGAGGCCATGGATAAACCATTCCACAAGAGCGTGCTTGTCAGTGATACCCAACTTCTTGGCGAGAAGTTGGAACTGAGAAGCATAGGTGGTGAACCCATCACTCCATGTTCCTTCGGTATCCTTTCCAGCAATTTGATGGAGTTTGGAAAGGTCTATCCTTGCCTTGGCGGCTATGTCATAGGGGGAAAAAGCGGTCTCGAAAGCTTCCTTAATCTTGTCGAAGGTCTTTTCATCGTCGGTGATAGCCGAGTTTGCGAGTTTCATCAGCCATCCTTCAGCGAACGTCTTTCCCTGGCCCTTACTAATCTTGTTGAGGAAAGTAAGGGACTTTGTCATATTGGAGAAGAGTGCTTTGTTGATGGTGAAGTATGCATTCATCGAGAGGAGCCATCTATTAGTGTCCTCTGCCTCCCCAAAAAAGTCCTTGGGAAGGCCAGCCTTTATTTCTGATACCATTTCATCTTCTAGAGCCGGGTCAATATCAATGTCCTCCTGCCTGGTTGGTTCCGGGTCAGGGTCATGAAAAACAAGAGAAGGTTCCTCATCAGGAACGATGTCGGGAGTAGAGGGGGCAGCTAATTCAGATTCGGAAGGGAGGACATTTGTGTCTCTTCCTTGACTCCTGTTAAGATCCGCTAACTGTCTCTGGACTTGCCAATAGTGAGTGATTTGCTCTGGAGGGGAGTATCGATCAACTAGGGTAAGGTGGAAGGGATGTCCATCAGGAAGCAGGTGGATCTGAGGGAGTGACGGTGAAGACACAGTGGGAGGTGAGGGTGGCGGGGAGTCTGAAGGTGCTCTGAATCTGCTGATGCAGGAAATGTCAGAAAGGGTGAATGTCCTCTATGTGAAAGTACATCAGCAAACCTACATTTTTTCTGAGTTATCAAAATCAATGACCTTTCTGACTTGTCTGACCTGACTGACAGCATGCTATCAGTGCTATCATTCATAAGTAATTCATTGCTATCAGCATTCTCAGGGCTATCAGGATATCAGCTTGTCAGTTCACCAGTGATATCAGCCCCATCAGTCCACCCAGTAAGTCAATTAATCATTTGGTCAGTCTTGTCAGTCTTGTCATCCCATCAGTCAGTCAGTCAACCAGTCAGTCAGTCATGTCAATCTATCAGTCAGTCAGACTGTCAGTCAATCAGCCAATTCAGCCTATCAGGCCATCAGCTGACCAGTTAGTCAGTTCTGTCAGTCACATCAGCTGGTCAGTTGGTCAGTCAGTCAGGTTTGTCAGGTTTGTCAATTTGTCAGCTAGGTAGTTGGTTAGTCAACCAGTCCATTCAATATATCAGCCTATCAGCTTGTCAGTAAATCAGTTCAGTCAGTTCAGTCAATCTATCATTGATTAGTCCATTCAGGCATGTCAGTCTTGTCATTTATCTAAATCACCCAGAAGAAATGTAGGTTTCCTGATGTAGGGACAAGGGGAAAAGCTAGTTCTTTTGTAACGCACAGCGTAGTCTGGACATAGCGTGCTGCGATACGGGTTGAAGAACATGTGAGGTGATGAGGAGTTTAATCTCAAGGACGAGTGCTGAGCTTCGAGACGATGCGAAGCCTAAGCGGGTCTCTTCTATCCACAGGTACCTGAGAGGCTCTCTGGGACTTGAAGGAAGTGAGACTAGAAACAATGCTGATATTGCATAGAACTAGCTTGGGAAAAATACATAGAGGAACAACGAGTATTTATATGGTAGGCCCCAAGTGCTGTGCACAACTTAACTAAGGTATAATCTGAGATGCGTAGCATCCACAGTATGCGCAGCACGAATAGCAAATACAAATATGAAATAGCCACAGCCTTACGAAGTCTGAATAAGGTGGCTGTGGCAGAGACAGAACGGAAGTCTAAGTATAGGTATAGGCAGGGCGCCGTGTGAGTCAAAGGAGAATGAGATCGAGAGAACGTATCTGGTAGTTGTGGAGGACGACTCCACTACAAATACAACCACGTACGGTGAGAGGACGAGTCTGTAGAGAAACGGAAGACGAGGACAAGTTAAAAAGAACGAAAAAGGTATACCCCCTTCATAGACCATAACACTTCCATTCCATTTGCCTCATGAGTTAGTCTAGCTCTTTCAGGGTTTGAACTTTGCTGACAGTTTTTGCACCAGGTATGCTCGCATCCAGAGAACGGACAGTTGAGCTCTTCCAGTTCTTCGTAATCTTCCTTGTTGACAAACGCAACACAATTGCACCTTGTGACACACTGTGAGTACTGAGTGTTGTGAACGACAAGGATAGACGTAGCTGTCAATCACCTGCGACAACATACCTGCACCCCTAAATGTGCTATCTCAAGTTCGGACCAGGCCATGTGCTGTGCTTCAGATATGCCAGGGCACTGAACCATGTGTCCAGCGATGACTGTTCGGGGTCTTTGTTAGCAGACTGTCTACGATGGGATTGGTGGGTCATTGACTCACCAGACGGACTTGGATTTTCATCTTCAGTCATACACAGTAGGCAGAACACAGGGAACTTGCGCTCCTCGATCTTTGAACCTACGTGTCCCACAAGACAATCCCTACAAAATCCATGAGCACAAGGAAGAAGGTGAATCCCTTGGCCCTCAGGTATGTCCTCAAAACAGATCATGCATTCAAAATATGCTTCTTCGTCAATGATCGGGCCCATAGCCAAAGAGAATTCATCATCAGAGAGGAATATCCAGCAGTGTCGTTTCTCCTGTTTGTACGGTGTGAACGTCATCCTCTGGCGTAATCCTGTACTTGATCCCTCCACCACCAATTCACCTCAACATGCCTGCGGCTCATCATCACAGTCCTACCCGCATCAAAGGGAGTCCTTGCCCTCCGTTCGCTGTGTCTTGATCCTGACAGCTGATTGTTTGTGCCTTGTGTTGATCTCGATCTCTGTTGGCATCGCTTGCCCTTCCCGAATCTCCTCCACGATCGTCCATCTTGTCCGTGATCCTCAACAACGAAACGCGCCCACTAGTGGTCGCCGAGGGCTCCGCCTCTGATAGCCATGCAGCTCCTTCTGCAGGCGTAAACATACACATCATACAGCTCTCAAACTGCTGCTGTGTATCACGCATCATCAAGTGGTTGTCCACGGGCAGGTTGCCTGACTTACGGGCAGCTGTTTGTTCCAAGGATGTGCTAATCACAAGGGCAAGCACCGTACCGCACCTTCACATGTGCTCCTAGGGCACGAGGGTGAAATCAAGGACACAAAAGATGTCCCTGGAGTGTTCGCGGAGCTTTAGACACACTGTCATGTTTGCACTGCGGCTCACGACAATAGCCGAGATGGGGGATGGTTGTAATTGCATTTGCCTGCCAAACAAGCGGGTGAGTAGACCGGTTTCATGGCCATGATGAACTGAAAAAGAGCTGACTGCAATGACTGTTTGATCAAGATCACACTCAGAGGGCTGTCCTGTGTCACAATGTGCCTCAGCGTACCCTTGAACAACGGTACACAATGCATTTCCTCAAGCCAAATCGCCTGCGTAGTGGTCAGCTGTTCATGCGGTGACAACATCTCCTAAAAACGACCACGCCAAATTGAATCGTTAGCACCAACCATGTTGACAATCCAAACACCCCAAAATAAATAACCCCATGCCCACATACCTTGACAATGCGCTGACCCATGATGGTACCCAACCATCGTGCCATGCTTGGGTTCGAACTCCCGTGGGTGTGCTCCACATGTTGAAATGTGACCCACACAAAATTCAGTGTGGCAAAGTGACATGCCAAAAGGGTTTGACATGGGTAGTGTCGGATGTCTATGAGCGGGAGGATCCATTCTTTCCCTGAAAGCACGTCTTTAACGATGCTCCCACCACCATGATCTGGAGCAAACAGTGTGGACAAGCATTGACAGAGCATGAGGATAGGCCCTGGGTATGGAGGTTTAGAGCTGGTAGGGAGAAGAGGAATGCCCGGCCACATGCATGTGCTTCATATAGCGCCGTCACCCTCCTTCAATGTGCACGGGCACCCTGTGTGGGCCATGCATCGTACGGCCACATGGAGAAGAGAGGGGAAGAAACATTGTACCCATGACACCTGTAGCAGTACAGGCGCTTCGGCAGCGTGCTTGTGCATTTGGCATGGCTTTGGCTTATGGCTAGAAAACAAAATGTAGATTTACAACATTGGTTACAACAACTGATTGATGCATGTATATTGATACAAGTTAACCCACCAAGCCCTACCAAAATATCCTTCCCAGCGATGGACACCATCAGCAAATAGCAAGTGCGAAAGTGCGCTGATTTGCCCACCACTATCTCACTAAGAATGGCAATTTGATTGATCTTCTGGTCACAGCGATAACAAAAGTGCCAGGAGCAATGCACTGAAAGCCACAGCACGTTCCATCAGCACCAGTGTCACGGCAAATCTCAACCAAATAGGAGACATACCGAGAGGTGGTTGCAGCCAGAAAGCTTCTGAATGGGCGTCTTACAGTCTATTCATGAAAGCAAGGCCATAAAATTGATATGTGAGTGGCGAAGTCCGACTCACTGGGACAGTATTGCCATCCTTGCTGTTTCATGAGGTGATCCAACTCCGCTGTTCCATCACATGAATGTTTTGACTGCCTGGCGCAATTGTCTGTTGACACCTTTTGCACCACACGTGGTCGCACGCAAGAAAGGGGCAGTGGATTTCAGAATTAGCTTCTAGGTCCTCTCTGTCAACAAATCCAGAGTGCTGACACCTCAAGCAAAGTTCAGCACAAGGGCAGACACACAGACTAAAGTAAGACACACTTGCGACAATTGATCCGGAGAATCAGGCTATTTCCATTTCTACTCAGGTTGCCCACTGTTCTTTGGAGATGCCAAGCAACTGTACCAATGTGCCCGGTATGGCTGAGTTGTGGTGAACACCAGCCAAAGACAAAAAGCGAGAAACCTCGAGACTTACTGTACTGCCAGGATTCTGGTTTTCGTGATCTGTCATACAAACTGGACAGAGTACAGGAAAATGATGTTCATTGATCTTGCTGCAAACATGCCCGCATGCACAATCTCTATGGATTTCATGTCCACACGCGTCGATGTGAATGGTGACATCTTCTGGGAAATCATCTAGACAGATGCCACAGTGGTACTGGCGTTGTGTGGTCCACATGAGCTCATGCCTCTGCTTCAGGAGATTATCATTTTTGGAGTGGAACTTTGCCGGAAGCTGAAGTGCAAAATCCAAACTGAGGCCCATTTCGTCCTCAGTATCAAAGAAGTAATCGTGTTCACAAGTGGAACGAGAAGGTTTAGTCAACAGCATGCCTCAGCTAGGCAACACGGAAGCATTCCGAGTAGCTTTCATTACCAACGGCTTGGAATACTGGGTACGGTTAGCTTTGGCCCTTTCTCCTTCTAACTGAGCTTCGAGGTCAACGATGCTTTTCTCCAATCGTTGTCTTTCCTCTAGTTCTGCCCTTAATGTAAGAAGAGTCAAACTAGACACAATAAGGGATCCCTCCCCATCGTGATGAGTGGCCTTAGGAACAAACACATGTCTGGTGCATTTCTGGAGCAGCTGTGCTTGATGATCAAAGTTTGCTTGAGTGTGGATGTTGTTCACGGGGAACACATCACACAATCGCTGTGTGGTCTCCTGAAGGGATATACAAAAAGTCAAGCTTGCAACCTGTTCGTCCTCTGAGCTTACTCGTGGGTTGAATAGGACAAAGACATCTTGCATAGGTGCCCAAAGATGCAAGCATGTGATGACATCAGGATAACGAGCGATGAGGATGGCTGAAGACGAGTTCAAAGCGCGGAGATCTCTAGTGTGGCACCTGAGCACACGGGAAAAGGGTAGAGGCATCAGACAACAGACTTATGATGTGATCAAGGCTCGGAGAATCATAGATCATAGACACAAGTTTGAGCGACATTTCAAATAGAGGGGTGCAATACACATCTTCAACTTCTGGGTGGAGATCACTGGGCCATTTGCGACAGATTGCAGGTGCAGTCTGCACGCCACAAGGTTATGAGTAGATCTACTGTTTAAGAAGGGCTTTACACACATCAACTGTTTTCTTTGAGCATAGGGACGAAGGGATTTGGGACAAAATAGGTGTACTCCCCTCTGCCGCAAAAGCAAGCCTCGCAAAGTTGAGCGCAGAGAGAACTCCAGGGGTGATATTCTTGCCAGGGCCAAAGACGACATTGTTGAAGGATAGGACACGCGCCTTGGACTGGAAACGCCCCGCCACAGGACTGTGGTTTTTTCACATGAATCTATGAAGAACCGTAACTACCCCTACAGAACCATGCACTACTACCTGATGATCAGCTCAGCTATGGATCCAACTCTTTCGCCCCAGAGAGTGCAAGTAAATCATCTGGAACATACTTTGCAGGGCACACCCCAATCAAAGGGTTCAGCAACAATCAGTGAGCATATTGGCACTATCGGGGTATGGTAAATACCATGTTCTGTTTTGTTTTCTCTCGTCTCAATGCTCTGCTTCTAGTCTATCCAACATTCATCCATGGGTCACAAAAGACGTCGAGAACTTTCAAGAGTGTTCCTTTGATGAAATACTCAAGGATTTCCTCATGGATTGCAGTGACTGGCTGCAAGAGTCGTTTGATAGCACCCATAGGACACGATTGTTCAAAGAGTGTCTGAAGAAGGTTCTTCCTATCTGCAATGGCAAGGCCCAGAGCAAAAACCAAGGCAATATGAGACTGTCGAAGCTCAGGGAAAACCTTGTGATGTAGTACGTATTCATGACATGATTTTTGTTCGATTCCAAACCTTTCATGCAGCTCAGAAGCACATGGCAAGCACGAAAATGAACTATACCCTCTCTTCGTGATGGTGGCAAACACGGCACTCTGGTACCTCCAAGAACTCAAGATTGATGACCTTCGGCCTGCCAAGGATGTCAATGACAATTCTTCAGTTTGCTTCCATGTCCACGACCCATCATTACTAAAGCAATCTCATCATGGCAAAACTTCAGAACGTAAACCGGACGTCATCATCATATCCCATTTTGATGCTTGCATGGCCAGTACCTCAGCACAGATTCTCTGTTGGAAGGACATCCTCTTCACAGTTTTGACCAAGGCTCCAGATAAAAAGCTTGGCTGGCATAATGTCCACACTTTTGTGGAGTTCAAGAGATCAATGAAGAATATGGCAGTTCCTCTGGATCGATACACTCTGAAAGAGATTACCCCACAACAACAACACAAGTATCTCTGAATGAACATTTTGAATGATGAACTACCACCGGATGTGCTTCATGCCCAACCACCTCCTACTGAGCCTGGTGAGTACATCTTTAGTATGTTCACTCTGCTGCATTTACTTTGTGTTCTAGTCCGACGGTCTACTCGTCAACGGGAGAAGCCCATGGCTACCAATTCAGACAGTCATAAAAGGACTTCTGAACATCTCGAAGCCCCTTCATCTCAGTCAAAATGCCAAAAGTCTGAGCACACCAAGAACCATCCTGTCATCATCCAGGCTGGCTACTATGTGGCAGAAATGTTTACTGCCTACACTGCTCGTCGACATGTCATCGGTCTTGTTGTCGTTGGTGGGTTGTTGCCTGCCATGACAGCATGTTTGCTTATCAACGCTGTGATAGGTAACGTCTGTAACGCACAGCGTAGTCTTGACGTAGTGTGCTGCGATACTGGGCGAAGAATGTGCGAGGTGACAAGGAGTTCAAGTCAAGGACGAGTGCCAAGCTTCGAGACAATGTGAAGCCTAAGCGAGTCTCTTCTATCCACAGGTACCTGAGAGGCTCTCTGGGACTCAAAGGAAGTGAGGCCAGAAACAACGCTGATATTGTGTAGAACTAGCTTAGGGAAAATACATGGGAGAAATGACGAGTATTTATATGGTAGGCCCCAAGTGCTGTGCTTGACTAAATAAAGGTATAATCTGAGATGCGCAGCATCCGCAGTATGTGCAGTTGAATGTGCAGTAAGAGGCTATGAGTGCACAGCACGAATAGCAAGTAAGAATATGAAATAGCCACAGCCTTACGAAGTCCAAATAAGGTGGCTGTGGCAGAAACGGAATGGAAGTCTAAATATAGGTATAGACGGGGCGCCGTGTGAGCCAAAGGGGAAAGAGATTGAGAGAACATATCTGGTAGTGTGGAGGACGACTCCACTACGAATACAACCGCGTACGGTGAAAGGACAAGTCTGTAGAGAAATGGAAGACGAGGACAAGCGAAAGGACAAGAAAAAGTGTACCCCCTTCGTAGACCGTAACAATGTCCTTTATGTGTGGCGGTATGACCAAGAGCGCACCATCCAATGTTCCGGGCTCAACTTCATTGAGGACCTTCCACGGTTCTTGATTCTCCTTCTCGCAATGCAACGTTTCGAGGCAGAACACTGGGGGTTGAATCCGCATGTGGACCCCAAATTTTGTGTTACACCGGCATCCAAGGAGATGACCCTCCGTGGCGATGAGGGCAAGACGATCCAAGTTGTCTTTGGGCTGTCAGGTGAGACTCGGGTCACACACTTTGGTTTAAATGGCTGGGCAACCAATGTGTTGCCTGTAGAGTGCAAGGATCTTTCCAAGAACCCTGATCTTGTCTCCAAGCTCTTCTGGATGGAGATTAGGCGCATGAGTGAGCCTGACATCTTGAAGAAAGTGTACGAGATCGCAGAAACTGATCCTGATATGAAGGGCCACATTCCAGAGATGATGTGGTTCAAGACATTTCATGATACCTCTACTGCGAAGATTCAGGAGCATCTCTGTCTAAAGACTGAAGGAACTCATGTTCTGTACATGATCATCTTTCAAAAGCTGAGACCAATCACTGAACTCCAAGGGAACGAATTTTTGAATGCATGGTGGGTAATGGTAAAATATGAGTCTATTTGTTGCTAGAGTTAGACCAGCTTGTTCACTTTGCATTTCAAGGTCACTACGCCCTCTGGAAGCGCAGAGTTTATCACCGAGACATTAGCCTGTCAAATCTGATGTACTGCATAGACAAGTAGAAGCAGATTGTAGCCGTCCTCAATGATTTTGACTTGTCATTGACCCATACGATTGCTACCAGAACCCAACCCACTGGCACAGTCCCCTTCATGGCGATAGCACTTCTTGATGAAGCAGCGCTTCAGGGCCGGCTCACTCATGTGTACGAACACGATGCAGAATCATTCATTTGGACCCTGATCTGGGCCGCCCTCCAGTATGCCAATGGCAAGTTGGATGGCGACCACAACCACCCACTTGACGAGTGGTTGAAGGTAGGTCCCACTGGGTGTGCTGAAAAGAAAACCTACTTTTTGAACAATCACATTTTGCGGCAGAGGCTGCAACCTGCTGCAAGCCATGAAAAGAATTGGAAGTTGGCCCAAGAATGCATCATTGTCTTGAGGCAGAGAGGGCTTGAAAGGGAAGGAAGTAGTGATACACCTTTGAACACTGATTTAGCATTTGCAAGACTCCTGAGGGTCCCAGCTGGCCGTTATGTAGACACACTGTAGTCCCTGACTCCCACGGTTAGTGGGGGAGGGTTTTGTCAAACACTTTTGGGCAGCTATCTGCAAAGCGACTCCCATTAGGTGGGAAAATGTTATGTAATAACTGTACAGTCACTATTGTGTTAAAATATTTGCACTGTGACTGTTGACCATCCATCCCACCACTCTGTATGTGAACAAACAAAAAGCAAAAAAATTGCTAGCCTCCCAATGTGTCACCTCAGTGGTAGTGGTCCCTAACATGTAAGTATTGTTCTTTTCCTTTGAAATGTGTCATACACTTGACCTCCCCATCTATAGGTTTGTTGACTTGGAGAAAGCTCCCTGCATCGTCCCACATCTCATTGAGGACTGTTACTACCCTCCAGGTAGTCCTCATGACACTAGTGATTCAAGTTACCCCATCTATTATGATCCTGTTTACTTTCCTGATATCTATCCTGAATATTTTGATTCTTTGTATGTAACGCACAGCATAGTCTTGTTGGAGCGTGCTGTGGTATGGGACAAAGAAGTGTAGTGATGAGGTTTGAATGAACGAAGTGATGAACTTGCAAACATGAAGGTAGTTGCCAAGCTTCGAGATGATGCAAAGCCTAAGCTGGTCTCTCCTATCCTAGGTACGACAAGGCACTCGCTAGGGACTCGGAGGTGACTAGAAACGACACTGATATTGCATAGAACTAGCTTAGGGAAAAGTACAGGTGAGCAAAGCAAGACTATTTATATGGTAGGCCCCTGGTCCGTGCGAAGTGTGGAAAGAATCAACAAAGGTATAAAGAAGGGAACAAGGAGGTGGAAGTCTGAAAGGATTCCGTCTCCATGTAGGTAAATGACTTGGTGTGCAGCATCCACAGTCATTGGAAATAAGTGTGCAGCACAATATGAAATATGAATATGAAATAAAGGCGATGCCACAGCCTGACAAAGCCAGAAAGAAAGTGGCTGTGGCAGAGGTGGAACGGAAGTCGAAATATGGTATCACAGGGTGCTGTGTAAGTGTAACGCACAGCGTAGACTTGTCGTAGCGTGCTGCGATACGGGTCGAAGAATAAGCGAGGTAGCGAGGAGTTCAACTTAAGGACGAGTGCCGAGCTTCGAGACGATGCGAAGCCTAAGCGGGTCTCTCCTATTCTAGGTATCCGAAGACTCACTAGAACTCGGAGGTGGTGAGGCAAGATCAACGCTGATATTGCGTAGAACTAGCTTAGGGAAGATACAGGGAGAGACGACGACTATATATACGGTAGGCCCCTAATCTAGATGAAGGATATAAAAGGGATGCGCAGCATCCGCAGTAAAGCGCAGTTGAATGCGCAGCTATCCGCAGTAAGAGGCTATGAGTGCGCAGCACGAGATAGCGATCTACGAATGTAAAGGGAAAGGCTATGCCACTGCCTTACGAAGTCTGAATAAGGTGACAGTGGCGGAGACGGAACGGAAGTCCTAATAAGGTATGGGCGGGGCGCCATGTGAGCCAAAGGAGAAAGAGATCGAGAGAACGTATCTGGTAGTGGTGGAGGACGACTCCACTACGAATACAACCGCGTACGGTGAGAGGACGAGTCTGAAGAAGACGAGGACGAACAAAAGAACAAGGAAAAAGTGTACCCCCTTCGTAGACCGTAACAGTAAGTCAAAGAGGAAATAAGAGATCGGAACATATCTAAATAATGTGGAGGGCAACTCCACTATGAATACAACCCCATAGGGTGACGAGAGAGTGAGACTAGAGGTAAGTGAAAGAGTCAGGGAAAAAGCATAGTGGAAAATGAGTACCCCTTCTGTAGACTGTAACATTACCCACTTTGTATGGTTGAAGCACCTGCAAGACCATTAGTCCATGTCCCCTTCATTGATCTTGTAGTCTGTTGGATCGAAGTCATCCAGTGGGTTTTGGTGAATAGGGCAAACTCTGTCAGAGTGGCCCATTTCTCTGCACAGGAGACAGCAACATCATGGACAATAGGCCTGGATGTGGCCTGGAGTGGTAGTCTGACAGAGTGGACACTCGTAGTGGGGACAGTGGGGTCGAAGATGACCTCGCTCATTGCAGACGAAGCAATGAGATTGGGAAATGGGTGGAAAGGAAGGGAGGCGATCTACATCGATTGGGTTCTGGGAGGAACCATGTGTCAGTGAGGGGGTTGCCAAGAAGTCCTTGTCATAGTGACCAGAGGTGGGGAATGGAGTTGCCTGTCATGACTTTCCTCAATTTCTCTGAGAATGTTTGCCCATAGTTCATAGGATGGAAGCTGAGGGTAGTCCAAATGAAACACTTCCACTACACCGTTTGACATTACGAGAATGGCAGGTTGGTGTTGGAGTGGTGGGGTGTTCTCGAGCGGAAAGTATGAGGTTGGGTTCAGGGGTAGTCATCAGGAAATTGAGGAGGAGCTGATATATCCAGATAAATATGATCATAGAGTTGTCAGTCTAACACAATGAGATAAATAAATATATAGCATTATTTGCCTTTAATAATAATGTTGATAGATAGATAATTCCTTATATGTAGCTCATGGAAGACTTTATATCATTGACAATTAATACAAATGTTGAAAAATTGGTCATGATTGTCAACTTACTCAAGATTTTGCATACTGCATGAAAAGACATTGATGATCACTTAGTATCATGCCAATATAAATTGGCCACACTGATTGAATGATGGTCTTTGATCAATGCTATAAACCCTCCTATGCAATATACATATGTCATTATCTATGTGTATGTCATTATAATAAATTTCTTAGACTTTACAGCATAGACAAAGATAGATATAACATGACAGTATCCTCAGCTTCACACAGCAGTGTCTGTGAAAGTCTTCAAGATGTGGCTAGAATGGGTGTACATCAGTAAATCCCTTAGATACTGTGTAGCACTGTACAGTGCTTCACAGTGCCACAGTATCACAGATAGGTCCCCCACTGTATAGTGACATAAAATATGTTTAAAAGTGTATTTAAATGCTATACAAACAATATAATTTTTCCAGAGACACACTGTGAACAACTGTGGACAACTGTACTCACTGTATCACTGTGGCAAATAAGGGTTTGCTGATGTATACTGCATACTACAGCAGAACATGATTTTGAACATTGACTCCAACAAGTCCAAAATGGAGGCAAGTGCAAAGTACTCTCCAAGTGAGCCTACACAAAACCCTTGGTGTGCATACAAGTCCATATCTTTGAACCCAGCATTTTACATCCCACTGATTGGACTTGGAGCATCTCAACTTTGCACTGTGGGAAGACAAGTCACTAACCATCATTACCTTCATGCATGGAACACATGGAATTAAACAATGAATACGAGTGTATTGGCAATGAAATATACTGCATCATCAATGCAATGAATTGTGCAGAATCTCGTGTGTAATTCATTGGGGAAATCAATTAAGTTTGAGTGATGCTATCAGGCGAATTTCAGTGTTAGAACCACTGAACTAGAAATGAATGTTGCAATCACATATCAGTCACTTTGGGCACAAACACAGTCAATGAATATCAAGGGGTATGTCATTCAACGCTAGACCAATCATGTATGTACATCCAGAGACAACATCAGGAAATCTACATTTTTTCTGGGTGATTTAGATAAATGACAAGACTGACATGTCTGAATGGACTAATCAATGATAGATTGACTGAACTGACTGAACTGATTTACTGACAAGCTGATAGGCTAATATATTGAATGGACTGGTTGACTAACCAACTACCTAGCTAACAAATTGACAAACCTGACAAACCTGACTGACTGACCAACTGACCAACTGATGTGACTGACAGAAATGACTAACTGGTCAGCTAATGGCCTGATAGGCTGAATTGACTGATTGACTGACCACCTGACTAACTGATAGACTGACATGACTGACTGACTGGTTGACTGGCTGACTGATGGGATGACAAGACTGACAAGACTGACTAGATGATCAACTGACCTACTAGGTGGACTGATAGGACTGATATCACTGGTGAATTGACAACCTGATATGCTGATAGCCCTGAGAATGATGATAGCAATGAATTACTTGTGAATGATAGCACTGACAGCATGCTGTCAGTCAGGTCAGACAAGTCAGAAAGGTCATTGATTTTGATAACTCAGAAAAAATGTAGGTTTGCTGATGAAAACAAAAAGGTTAAATGACTGATGAGTCAGGAGGGTAGAGATATAATGGTCACAGTGCCTTTCATGGATGTTTGCTGCACATGGGCTTGCTTGCTTGTTCTCACTCAGTGCAGCTCTCTTCCGGGCACTATGATAAGTTCGTACTGTTCAAGTGGTGACCAGTGCTGCAATGCCATCTTGAGTGCTGGGATGTGGATTCAATGGGTGAGCCACAGACCCAGAAGGTGGAACAGTCTGGTCTGGCATGGTTAGTGTTGAGTCCTTTGTGGCACTCTTGCACGTGCTGCACTTCCGAGTCGGTGCTGTTGGGGTGACCCGAGACAGACCAGGCAGAACATTCTGGTCTGCAGTTAAAGCAGGTTGAGGTGTGGAGTTGTGCATCATTGAGGCCAAAGATTTCGTGTGTATAGCCTTCAGGACATGTTCGATTTCATCACCTTCGTCCCCTTTCCCGTAGTGTTGAAGGACTTCTCCAGCTGAACTGCTAGCAGTCATCATCTGGTATCCTAGTCGGATGTCACAGTGAAGGTTCTGTGTGATGAGATGAGAGGCAACAAAAGGAATAAGTAATGAGCAAACTGGGACATGCTCAGTGGCCCAAGGGTGTTACGAGGTGCATCAACCCCAACAATTCGAAGCATGGCCTGGATGATGAGGGTACCTTTTGGACCATAACTGCATTCAAAGCAAGAATTTCAGCCTATGGGTCCGAGATGACAATTGCTCAGTGTGCTCTTTATTACCTTGCTCGTCATCAGCCTCCTCGTTGCCCTGCTCAGCCTCCTCATTGCCTTGGTTCTCGTCCCCTTTGTGATCATCGTTCCCAGTCTTCAGGAGCTCATGGAGCTTGCCCCTCTTCTTGTCTGAGTATTGGGTTCAGTTTTGCATGTATTGAGACATCATGTCATAGAATGGCCAGTTGTTAATGAAGCGCTTGAGGTAGGGGACCTGTTGTCGCATGTTCTCATCACATCGCGTCATTGTCGCAAGGCAGGTGAGGATGAGGGTGAGAGTGGTGACAGTGACAATGATAGTGACAGCGAGAGCGAGCGGGTGACAGTGATGGTGCTGAGTTTGCGTGTGCAATCATCCTGTCTGCTGGTCCTGGCATCGACAACGCAGAGGAATTATATACAAGTGGGCCGCCTTTGCCGCAAATGTTGGTCTCAGAGGGTGGTGGCATGTTTGAAAAACATCACGTTTCAGACATGGACAGAGACTGCATTCAGAAGATCGTAGCTGATGTGCTAGGGATCACAGACAGTGAGGAGATCAAGGACAACGCGAATTTTGGTTCACTTCAAGTTGGCCTGGACTCTTTGGGATCTATGTATCATTGATGGTCGTGTTGAACAGACCCACATCATATCTTTACTGAGTGTCTCTTGCCATTACATCGCAACGTGTGGGGCCTCTGCAACCCTTGTTTTTTTAGTGGTGATCAACCAACATGCACACGACAGCACATTGATACCTCGGAGGTCAGTCATTTTTTTCTTAAGATGTATCATGTATCATCTGACAAGTTCTGCCTTTCTTCCCACAGGTTGGTCATTTGGAGACATTGTTGCCTTTGAAATCACCCAGATTCTCACCTCTTATGGCCCGGGTGTCCACATCAGTAAATTCACAACTTGCTTTTCTTGGCTTTTACAGCTTTTCTTACCTCACAATGATTGGGAAATGCAGAAAAAGCTCAGAAGTGGCAGAAGTGGCAGAAGTGACAGCACCGAAACATTACACGACCACAAAAGCACAAAAAGCACAAAAAGCCAGTACATTACCAATGTCTTAGTATAGTGCTAGCTACGATCATACAAAAACTAGTGTATTGATGATGGGAGCGCTGGCAACAGTGCTCATGTGCAAATGTGAATAGGAACGCATGTATTGCTGTTTGCGTTCGCAAGGAAGATAGGGATAGGGAGATCTGGGCCCAACCTTGTCCCATTGTCCCCTCACCATCCCCACTGTTGCTGTCCTGTCATTAGTGTTATCCTGTTGTTGTTTAGATGAGTATGAGGCACAGTCAATAGGTAAAAGAGATCGAGACAAATGGATGTACGCACCAATGGAGGGGTGAAGATGTGAGCCATAGGAGATGAGGAGAGTTCTAGGCAAATAATGGGATCTACAATTGGGTTGGATTACCACATGGCAGGCGAAGTGAAAGCGAACATCTATGTTTTCGGGTGAACGATTGGGATTGCCTTCTGCCTTGGTGAGACCTGGTGATGTAAGCTGTGGATGGGTTGGGGGAGGAATGTGTTACGGTCTACGAAGGGGGTACACTTTTTCCTGTTCTTTTGCTCGTCCTCGTCTTCCGTTTCTCTATAGACTCGTCCTCTCGCCGTACGCGGCTGTATTCGTAGTGGAGTCGTCCTCCACGTATACCAGATACGCTCTCTCGATCTCTTTCTCCTTTGGCTCACACGGCGCCCCGCCCATACCATATTAGGACTTCCGTTCCGTCTCCGCCACTGTCACCTTATTCAGACTTCGTAAGGCAGTGGCATAGCCTTCTCTTTTATATCCAACGATCTGCTATCTCGTGCTGCGCACTCATAGCCTCTTACTGCGGATAGCTGTGCATTCAACTGCGCTTTACTGCGGATGCTGCGCATCCCCTTTATATCCTTCATCTAGATTAGGGGCCTACCGTATATATAGTCGTCGTCTCCCCCTGTATTTTCCCTAAGCTAGTTCTACGCAATATCAGCGTTGATCTTGCCTCACCACCTCCGAGTTCTAGTGAGTCCTTAGGATACCTAGAATAGGAGAGACCCGCTTAGGCTTCGCATCGTCTCGAAGCTCGGCACTCGTCCTTGAGTTGAACTCCTCGCTACCTTCGCTTATTCTTCGACCAGTATCGCAGCACGCTACGACAAGTCTATGCTGTGTGTTACAAAAGAACTAGCTTTTCCCCTTGTCCCTACTTTCACGTAGAGGACATTCCCCCACTCCGACATTTCCCGAATCGGCAGATTCAGAGCGCCTTCAGACTCCCCGCCACCCTCTCCACCAGCCGTGTCTTCTTCCGCCCCGCTCCCCCGTATCCACCTTCTTCCTGACGGACACCCGTATCCACCTTCTTCCTGACGGACACCCGTATCCACCTTCTTCCTGACGGACACCCGTTTCACATTGTCCTACCTGACCGATACTCCCCTCCGGATCGTGTCGCTCATTACAGACAAGTCCAACAGCAATTAGCGGAACTTAACAGGAGCCAGGGAAGAGACTCGGACGCCCTCCCCTCTACCTCTGAATTAGCTGCCCCCTCTACTCCCGACGTTGTCCTTAGCGAGGACCCTCCTCTTGTTTTTCACGACCCTGACCCGGAACCGACCGTGCAGGAGGACATTGAACTTGACCCGGCTCTAGAAGACGAAATGGTTTCAGAAATAAAGGCCGGCCTTCCCGAGGACTTTACCGGGGAGGCAGAGGATGCCAACAGATGGCTCCTCTCGATGAACGCGTACTTCACCATCAACAAAGCACTCTTTACCGACACGACAAAGTCCCTTACTTTCCTCAACAAAATTAGTAAGGGCCGGGGAAAGACATTTGCTGAAGGATGGTTGATGAAGCTCGCAAACTCGGCTATCGCCGACAGTGAAAAGACCTTCGACAAGATTAAAGAAGCTTTCGAGACCGCCTTTTCCCCCTACGATGTAGCAGCCAAGGCAAGGATAGACCTTTCCAAACTCCGTCAAACTGCTGGAAAGGATACCGAGGGAGCGTGGAGCGATGGGTTCACCACCTACGCTTCGCAATTCCAACTTCTCGCTGAGAAGTCAGGTATCGTTGACAAGCACGCTCTTGTGGAGTGGTTTATCCATGGCCTCAGCCCCAGACTTGCCACGATGATCCTCTCGTGCGACAAGATTCCCGACAGCTACCAGGATTGGATAAAGAAGGCAGGCCAGTTCTCTCAACAACTGAGGAGGATTGGAGACTTACGAAAGGGAGTGCCACATATACCGGCTCCCTCTCCTCGATCGCACAGAGACCCGTACGCGATGGACGTAGATGCCGTACGCCTATCGCCGACTCAGCGCGCTGAGTATATGCGGAAGAATCAATGCTTCATTTGTCACCAGGTTGGCTGTAGGTCTTCCAACCACAAGGGATCCGGAACCGACCGGACCACACGTCCCCGCCCGACCACATCCTCCGGACGCACCGCACGTCCTACTTACAAAGTCCCGCAACGACGGGCACGGACCACCACCACAATGGAGGAGGATGATGAACTCTCGGCTTACCTCAAAGAAATGGGGAGCATCGAGAAAGGCGCCGCTATAAAGATCCTCAAAACTGCTTTCGGGGAGGGCAGCTCGTCTGCGGACGAGGAGGCTGGCTACCAGGCCATGGCTGAGGTAAGAACGGCCACTTACCAAGAGTGCCAAAAGGAAGCGATCAGGGCAGCACCACGAGCCAGGGCTGTACGATCTGGACCATGGAACAATAGGTTCTCCGCTATCGCGCCAGCGGAGCTCTGGGACGCCACCTCAGAGAAAGCCCAGGATCATTATCCTGGCACGTACCCATATGATGATGTCCAATCATTGGTGGACGCGGACGCAGCTACTCCCGAGGGTCAAGGGATGGGGCTTGGACCGCAACCTTCTTCACAAGAAACTGCCATCAGAAACACAGTCAAACACGGAATCAGAGTGGCACGGGCAGGAGTGAGTGAAGAGGCAGGGGCACTTGCGATATCCGGAACCGACCGGAACAAGTCACTCGGACGTGGATCCGACCACGCCAACCCACATACGGCAAACAACGGTTTCTGTGGACACCGCATACAGACTACGTCTGGTTTCTGCGAAGGAGCATGTGAGATACCTGGACCCGACCAGGACACGTGGCTCGAAACACCTGGAAACGACCAGGGTTTTTGATGGGCAGGGATGGGTCAACGTCATCTCTAGCCAATAACAATTTTTCTTATAGATTATCTCCAGTATTTGTATCGGGTGGTACTTCGCAATCCATATCTATTCCTGTCACCCTCTACCCACCCGATCGTACTGCGTTCAAAAGCGTTGACACAAAAGCCCTTATTGACTCCGGGGCAACAGGTTGCTTTATTGACTATGCTACGGTAGTGGCGTGCGACATTCCCACTACACGACTCAAGACTCCCCTACGGGCGAGCAACGTTGATGGAACTCCCAACAAAAACGGCCTGATCAGAAAACAGGCAAGAGTAGTGATGAAACTCGGGGAAACGATAGAGACCCGTGATTTCCTTGTTATTGACTGTGGCAAGGATGACATCATACTAGGACTCCCTTGGCTCCGGGATACCAACCCGACCATAAACTGGGAGAGAGGAGCGGTTTGGATTAAAGAGGCGGAATCGACCGTCACCAGCCGCGAAGACGATGTGGCTGCGGCCCATACTATCAACGTCTTCAACAGGAAATGCCAGGTCACCAAACTACGCAAACGCAACGCTCTGTGGTGGAAGCAACGCGTCGACCCGCCGAAATGTGACCTGATGGTACCTGACGTGGATCCGACCACGCAGCGGGAGGACATGCCGGAGCTCATACACTGTGAGGAGGATGAGGAAAACGAGCTGGACGGGCGCTCCATCAAGAAAACTACTATATCAACGTCTCTAGCCCAAGGGGCAGAGAAAATCAAGAAGGAACTCCCGCGGGACTTCCAAGACTTTGAGGACGTCTTCCAGAAGAAGGACGACGGTCCCCTTCCGCCTTACCGGTCGTTCGATCACGGCATAGATCTAGACGACTCATTCACACCAAAGGTTGCCAAGGCCTACCCGCTTAACCCTAAGGAGCGAGAGGCATGTAAAGATTTCATTGACGAACACTTGAGGGCTGGACGTATTCGCCCATCGAATTCCCCCATGGCTTCCCCGTTCTTCTTCGTTTCGAAGAAGGATGGTAATCTTCGCCCTTGCCAAGATTACCGGTATCTCAACGAGCATACCATCAAGAACGCTTACCCTCTCCCGCTCATCGGAGACTTGATGGATCAGCTCAAGGGATCTCGTTATTTCACGAAGATGGATATTCGCTGGGGCTACAATAACGTCCGGATCAAGACTAAAGATGCCTGGAAGGCGGCGTTCATTACGCCCTTCGGCCTCTTCGAACCTCTCGTCATGTTTTTCGGCCTGTGCAACAGTCCTGCGACTTTTCAGTCGTTCATGGACTTTATATTCAAGGATATGGTGGCGGAAGGATGGTTAATCATCTACATGGATGATATGTTGATCCACTCTAGGGATCTTACGGAACATCACCAACGGACGAGGCGAGTTCTAGAGCGGTTAAGGGACAACCGTCTCGGCCTCAAACTAGAAAAATGTACGTTCGACGCATCCTCGGTTGAATTCCTAGGGATGGTCGTCCAAGAGGGTATCATCGCAATGGACCCTACCAAGCTATCGGCAATCGCCACCTGGGAACCACCTACTTCGGTTCGCGCAGTCCGCTCATTCATAGGGTTCTGCAACTTTTACCGCAAGTTTATTCCGAACTTCTCGGAAATTGCTAGGCCGATCTTGGATTTGACAAAGAAAGGGCAGCCGTGGTCCTGGACGCACGAGCAACAGAAGGCGTTCGACCTCCTCCGAACGGCCTTCACATCTAAACCCGTACTTGCAATGCCGGATACTTCAAAAGACTTTTACGTCATGACAGACGCCTCGCTCACTGCGACCGGAGGCGTGCTGATGCAGACGGATGGTAACAGAGATTTACACCCTTGCTGCTACATATCCCAGACGTTCTCACCGGCGGAACGAAATTATGACATATATGACAGGGAACTACTGGCTGTCATCCGCGCACTCGAGGAGTGGCGGCACTACCTTACCGGCACCGGCCGGCCCGTAACTGTGCTCACAGACCACAAGAATCTGTGCTACTTCAAGGACCCCAGGAAGCTCTCTAGGCGGCAAGCTAGATGGATGCTTACGTTACAGGACTATGACCTCCTGTTCCAACACGTACTGGGCGCCAACATGGGCCCCGCGGACGCTCTCTCGCGCAAGACTGATATGGACACTTCGGGCGATAACGCCGAAGTGGTCTTGTTGCCAGGAGAGCTGTTTTTGAAAAGAATCGACCTCGACCTCCAAGAGGCCATCGTCACATCCACTGCGGTGGATGGCTTCGTCATTGACCAGCTGCGCAAACTTCACGAGGGTACACCGGGCATTCCCCGTTCCTCAATTCACGATTGGCGGTATGATGATGGTTTGCTCTATTTTAAGGATCGGGCTTATGTGCCTGAGGGCCACCGGAACGACCTCCTCCACGTTCTCCATGATTCGCCTGCGGGTGGTCATGGCGGTTACTACCGAACCGTCAATGCGGTACAACGTGACTATTGGTGGCCAGGTCTGACGGCTTACGTCCGGCGCTTCATCCAAGGATGTGCCGTCTGCCAGGCTAACAAAGTCAACACTCATCCCACCGTCCCTCCCCTCACCCCTCTTCCGGTCGCCTCCACTCGCCCTTTCGCAACACTTTCGGTCGATCT